>JARVZY010001942.1:0-292500 GCA_030686995.1 Artemisia argyi | reverse complement strand
AGACGCTAACTGATAAAATGATGAATTACTGTGTCTAATTAACGCAATATATATAATTGTCAACATTTCTCAAATAACCAAATATATTTACTACTCATTAGGATAGTTTATTGGTTACCAAGTACTATTTACTTAATGACCAATAATCCTTATTATTGAGTCAAAAACACTCGCCCTCCCCGGGTAATATATACTAACATGGAAAGCCACATCCGTTTTTTCACCGATAATGCTTATTATTTATTTCTGTAAGAGATTATATATAAACATTTTAATGATGTTTATAGTCCTTTGACGACGTTTTTCAGAACATGTGTTGCGGTCTTGTGGAGCTGTGTTGTTGCAACATCCACGACTTGTATATATGCAATATGATGCATAACTTTTGTGGCTGACGTTGCTATAATTTTTTTGGTTAATTTTTTGCTATAAAGTAAATTTATGTTTTAGAATTTTCATCTTCTGTAGTTTGTACGTTTCAAAAATTGACCTAGTAGTCTTTTTCTCTAAAAAAAGAGTAGTGATACATCCACAAAGATTTCACAAAGTAAAATCCACAAAGATGATTTGTCATCTTGTGATTGGTTGTAGCAAAGAGGAGAGAGATAAAACATATATAAACACACCAATCACAAGATGACAAATCATCTTTGTGGATTTTACTTTGTGAAGTCTTTGTGGATGTATCACTACTCCTAAAAAAAAGTCACGCTTGTTGTCCTTTCATCCGCTAACGTTACAAAATATGAAAGTAACCAACTATGAACAAACTAACTAACTCGTTAACTAACCACAAGGGGTGGCTCAAAGGTAAGAATAACAGCTTTCCAAATAGGAGGTCGATGGTTCGAATCCAACGAGAGAAAATTAATCCCCTTGTGGCCACGGAGGTTCACTTGCGCCGAATCTGGTCTATTCAAAAGGGTTAATCATCCTGGAATTAGTCTGCTCGCAATGTCAAATCGGAAACACAAGTTAAAAAAAAAAGTTTACTTTTTGTTATGCATTCTAAGTCTAAACCCAAACCAATTCAAACTTGCAAGAGTTAGTCAGTGCCATTGATAGCAAGGCTAAATGCACAACCAACCGAAAAAAAAAATGCAAGTTAACACGATACTAGAAACCTCGCAAGGCCCTGAAAACATAGCGATCTACACAAACCAAGTAAATATGCGCCGTTAATAATGAAATAAGTATTACCCATACTGGAACAACAAAATTAAAAATCAAGTAAAGAAGAAATTTAGGTTTTTTTGTCCATGCATGTACCTCGAGAGAATGTTACACCATTAAATAAAGGAAATCTTTCATTCCCGAAGTTGTTTACATGTACCTCGAGAGAATAGAACTGGTCATGGTCTTTCACTGTGATATACTATTTATTAATGGAATTGTTTAAGATGGGAATATTTTTATATGGTAGCTAGCTTTGACATAGGATGCTGTTCATTTCAGTGCTACCCCATGCCCATGTTCCCTTTTCTGAATTTTGTTCATCTTTATTTATTTATTTTTTGTCTGACACTACTACTAGTTATCATTATTAAACGTACTTCAATTCTTAAACATCTGCATGTAACGTCTCATTCCTGGATTTGATACGGGAACAAGAGTATGAATCCACTTGATAGAACGCTCAAAGATTGCGCCCAGGTCACGTATGTAAATGACTTGGCAACATTGGCTCCAATTCTTAATTATACCCGCAGTAATTAAAGACGAAGTATTAATAGTTGATATCAATATACTCTCACACACAATTGGTTTTGAGTCTTCACACTACATGGCCGTATGCACGACCGAATTCTCAAAGAATGGGTGGACAACCATAGTGGTGAGGAGGTGGTGTAGTAACACGACTCGATGGTGCGTGGGTGGGTGGGTGGGTGGGGGGGGGGGGGGGTATTGTTCCCGTTAAAGTGAATATAATCTCATGTATGTTTGAATGATTTAAAACAATAATACACACACAATCTATACTACTTATAATATAAAAATGGTCAAAAGTGAAATGTTGAGTTTTCAACAATAGTCAACTGAGAGACAAAATAAAATGTAATTAATACTCTTATTAAAACACCCCAATACTTAAAAGTACAATTATTTATTCACATTGTACAACGAAATTAAAGCATATCTACCAAATTAAATACAACCAATTACTAATATATACATTTCCCGTCCCTTTGATGAATAGTAACCCGGGTTACTATTCTTTCTACAGTAACGGGCCTGTTTTTTTTTTTTTTTTTTTTTTTTTTTTTTTTTTTTTTTTTGGTTTGGGTGGGCATGCATACTAAGTCCAGCCCGTTTCATTTGTGGCCCCTTTTTTTGAGAGTACTCGGACCCGGGTGAGCATGCATACCTTAATATTGAAACATCCTGCGACAACGTGCGAGTTTAAAACCTTCTTCAAACACAAATCGGGTTGACCCGGGATGCTTCAAACCCGGCGGGTTGACCCAGTTCAATTTGACCCGTTTTCGACCCAACCTATCAAGTTGACCCGGTTTAAATCGACCTATTTTTCGACCGGAACGGTTCAACCGGTTGAACCAACCGGGTCAAACCGGGTTTCAAAACATTATCAATTACTTAAAAGTATAATGATTTTTCACATTGTACAACTAATTAAAAACATATCTACCAAATTAAATACAACTAATTAGAACACAAACCGGGTTGACCCGGGACGCTTCAAACCCGTTTTTCGACCGGAACGATTCAACCAGTTGAACCACCCGGGTCGAACCGGGTTTCAAAACATTATGTTTAATTCCCAAATCTTCAAACTTTTATTATTTTTTTGTTTATAACCTATAAACTTTTTTTTATCAATAAACTATCTGTCGCTATAAAATTCCGTTGCTATGCACGGGTATTCGTCTAGTTTAAACAATAAAGACAACAAAGTTTTTCAAAGTTTAAATTCTTATTTGAATAAATAAAAAATTTACTATAATTGTTTGCGGAATAATAATCAAAGTTAAATGAGAAAGTTTTGTGATCTCCTTACTTTTTTAAACACATACCAAAGTTATATGTTTAAGTAAGAACTATACTAACCTTTAAAGATATTTATGGACTTAGTTTTAGGAGGAGTAAATGCTCTAGTAAATGTTTAACATATTAATTGTACGAGGTTAGCATTTACCCATTTACAACATTCCTTTATAGGAAAACTAAAGGTGGATATCCGTTGGATAATGGCGATGTATTAAACATCTATCTAGGAAGGTACACCGGTGCCTTACTGTATTTAATGCTTCTATTATTTGAACATGTCCAACCTTGCTTTAGGGTATAGTGTTGACAACTGATTTTCTTTTTTGCACAAACTCTTGTACTTTTTTTTTTTTTTTTTTTTTTTTTTTTTTTTTTTTTTTTTTAATAAGTAATTTTCACTTATCAATTCAAAAAAGTTCTTTCTAAATGTTTCAGAGACTTAGATGCTTTTTCCAAACATATAAGTACAGGGTGTCTTGCACTTGATGAGATCAAGGAAAGTCAGTGAATTCTTGTCATCACTCACTGACTCCAACATCATCTTCTTTGTTTAGGGATTTCACTTGCTGAGTACCGCCTCACGAAATGGTGAGAATTTCTTTAGTCTCTGAAGAACGCTGAAGATGACTTCTTGAATGTTCTATCATTTAAGGACTTCATTTAGACTTAAGTTATTTTCTATTCAAATCTTTGTTGAGAATCATCAGGTACTAAATTGGGCTAATAATCTCTCCCTATTTGAATATAAAAATACCTTAAGTGTTTTTCAGTGTAAGTGAGCAAAGATAACTTCTTCTTACCAACCAAATTAATATAAAGTAAAGACTAGACTGATACTGAGAATGTACTGAAATTAAAAATTATTATTATTCATATATTACAAAACAATTAAACAAAAAATACATAGAAATTATGTGTTCAGGCTTGTTCATTAGTGATCCCCATCAACTCTAGCTTTACTTTCTTTGAAAGAAGGAAATCCCTGCCATCCCTCTTCTGTAGTTCCTCATCCAAGATCTTGACCAACTTTAAGGCTCAGGACTCTTTTTAGTCAGGACATCTACTTTGTAATAGAAGAATGTTTGTATGTGAGCTATGTTTATTTTAGAGACTCTCTAAAAGGCTCGTTCTCTATACACATCTTTAAAAATCTTTTTCTATTAGTGACACATGGAGCTAGCTTAAATTGCTAAAGCAACTCTCGAACCTAATTCCTAAGGTCACATACTTATCGCATAAAAAGAAAATGCATAAATGCATATATAGTTGGACTCTCCAATACGGCAGGCATGAATATGAAAATGTTTAATTTCCAGCTGGGACATCATCCACAACGAGTTTCAATAACCTGACCTTCTCTAAATGGGACCCCCCGAGGAGGGACCCTGTTATAGCGAAGACCAGCTACAGATGATTCAGGTTCGTGTTCCACAGTTGTCTTTCTTTTCTTTTGTTTGGGTGATGTTTTAATAGGGTTCTGAATGTTCGAAGGCTTCCTTATGTCAATCCTAAGAAACTTTTCTTAGGTTCCAATTTCATCAAATTGTATTATTAGGGTCTTGGTTAGTTCAGTAGCATTAGCCCATTTTTTCTTATTCAGGATGCCCAACATCATTTCCCACTTTTTGTAGCCAAAGAGATTCCACTTGAACTCTGTGATGACTTCAAAGTTGGAATCAGCATTGTCTCTGACTATAGTCACTTTCAGAGGCTTGGTATTTGGAATGATCTTGATGTCAGTGATAACCCCCGGCTTCGTGGCATATTTCATCATGTACTTATAACTTTCCAGAACACTTTTCCTCTTTTCTGTCTTAGCCTTTAGCTTTTCCTTAGCAGCCTTTAGATCTTGAAGCTGAAGAAGTCAATTAGGTCAGGGCCTAAAGCGGATTCATTCTGATTGGTTGGGACTGATGTTGATGGTTGATCAAGTTTGAGGCCAAGGATGGGGAGTTCAGATTCATCCAGTTCTGTGATCATATTGTCTTCAATACCAAACATCTTCTTTTTCCCTTTAGCAGTTGGTTATGCAGTAGAAGACATAGGAATGTCTTCAACAAGTCTGTATGATTGAAGTATCTTAGGAATATCATAGTTCCACACTTTCTCCCCCTTATATGCTGAGAGGGGAACTTGATATATAACCATAGCAGTGGCTTTAGTTAGTGTATGTTTAGTGTGTTGTGAATTTTTTTTAAATGGTGATTTGTTGATGATTTTGAGGGTTTTGTGCAGTTTTAGTTGGTGTCTCCACCTCACAGTTGCTGGGGCAGGTGACTCATTAATTGTTGGTGTACCAATTGAGATTAAATATTGAAGAATGCTTAGCATGTCTTGAATTTAGGTCTTGAGTTCTAAGAGGTAAATCTTGATAGTTGAAAGATAAGTGGCCAAAGCAGCTTGAGTATTTTCTTTCTTGGTTAAACGTTTGCCAGTCGACCAAGCTAAGGATTGATAATTGTATTGAGTGACTTATGGCTTGCTTTTATGTAAGGGTATCCCTCAATAACTGATCCGTAGATAGTCTTAGTGACTCTAGTCAGGGATTCAAGCTTATCTTCAATTCTGTCTGTCACCTTTCCAAAGTAGCTGAACCTCTTCTTGACCTTCTGTCTAAGGTCGAAATAGGCAATCCCCATTTTGACATGCTTCTCATCAACATCATTTAAGATTTGGCCAGTCATGTAATCCCCAAATGCTTGAGGATGAGATTCAAGCGTTTCTTCACTAATGTTGGCAGGTGTGGGTTTCCTACTTCTTTTACTTTTTTGAAGCTCAAGTTGCTGATCAACAACCTTTTTAGAGACTTCTTCATTACTATCCTTATCAGTTCCACTTGTACTAGCAATTTTCATCAAAGATTGCATCCATTGATTCAATTATAGAGTTAATTGAAACACATTTATTAGGTTCAGTTCCATAACATAGAACCTACATGCATTGGAATGCTCAACATATTCAATAAACATGCAATCTATACCTTTATCACCCAAAGTTTTCATCTTTGGGTCAGGGAGTCTTACAACAGTCCTATAACCCTAAACACAGAGATAATTCAATTTTGGTTTTCTTCTAGTCCAAATTTCATAAGGAGAATCTTGTTCCTTTTGTTAGAAACCGTATTAAGCAAATAACAAGCTATTAACATAGCTTCACCCCAAAATCCTCGACTTAATCTTAAATAGGATAGCATGAAATTGAGCATTTCTTCCATGACCCCATTCTTCTTCTCATATATACCATTTTGTTGTGGTGTATAAGGAGCAATAGTCTTATGAATAATTCCTAAACATTGGAGTATAATGCATCCATATTGTTCTAAGTCTTTTTATTAAGGATTCCCTTTGCAATTCTACTTCAGTTTTATATACTTTAAATTTATCTAATGCTTCATCCTTATTATGTAACATATAAACATAACACAACCTAGAAGCATCATTAATAAAAGTCCTAAAGTATTTCTTGTTCCCCAAAGTAGGAGTTGCATGCAAATCACATAAATCACTATATATTAACTCTAATATTACAATTTCTTACATTTTGGAAAGATTGCTTAGTGATTTAGTCAACATATATGTTTTACACTTTTTATTGTTCATATCAAAGCCGGTATAAGTCCATCTTTAGACAAAAAAACCAGGGTTTGACAAAATCAAATTCTACAAAAATTAAAAAATTAAACTGATAGAACTATGTATTATGATCTACTGAATCAATTGTAAGGTTTAGAATTGAGAAAAATGTAGAAAATGGTGGAGAAATGAAACTTCTTTGTTGTTTTTAAAAGGAGGAATTGGCAAGCAAGGAGGTGAGAAAAGAAAAAAAAAAATAAAAAATATATGAGTGTTTTTTGAAGGGCCATTCTAACGATCACATGACAAAGAAATATATTCAAGTATGCATTTGTTGAAGGGAATGAACGACTTTTGAAAATGAAACTAAAATTACTTCGAATAATGAACCCAGATGGGAACTCCCCTACCTAGGTTAAAAGGGTAAATTTAATCAATGGTCAAGGAGTTTAGCCGAATAAATGGCCTGATTTTCTACTGTACCTAGCTAAGCGTTCGTTGATTATAAATCCATGTCTTCGTTTGATAGTAACACCAGATTGCAAACATTATTCTTGTCAAAAGATATAACAAATTTTCGATTGCGCGCGCGCGCGCGCGCATATATATATATATATATATATATATATATATATATATATATATATATATATATATATATATAGAATTGAGATCAAATAAGAACTTTCTTAAAGTTGTAAAAATGAGAACCAACCAAAATCTCACAAATGACACTCAACTTAAAAGAAAATAAAAACATAATTAATTACAACTAAAATTGTTAAAGATTTGATGGGTTTTCTTATGAAAATTGACGTAAACTAAGTGATATACTTTTATTCAACGTGTAATGTGTATTAAGGTTTAGTATTGTGTATTAAGTTTTTCGTGGTTTTATGTATTAGGTGTATCATTTATGTATAAGAAATTAGTCTTTTGAGATTTTAATGTATATGTATCATAAATTTAATTGTGTATCAGTAATCCGTTTCTCATGTATGAGTTGGTTATTAGTCGATTTAATTTTAACTTGTATTAATATATAATATTTTGGTGCATCTTTGCTAAAATGGTTATGTATCAATGTTTTAATGATATTTTAAAATAGTTCTCATTTTTATAACTTTAAGAAAGTTCTCATATTAACCTTCCTATATATATATATATATATATATATATATATATATATATATATATTTTAAAACGGCAATGAAAATTCTTTGAAAAATAGCGAGAAGCTAGAGAAACAACCAATACAGGCTCAAGCAAACACATCAAAGCATAACAGATCTACACTGCTAAAACCAAACAACACTCTCGAGAGGCGCCTAACTGACATAAAACCTCGAAAAATTCCACAAGAAACATCCATTAAACCTAATATAGAGCTCATAAATTCTTTGTGCGTTTGAGATTTTTTTTTTTTTTAATATATGGTACTGTGGGTGATGCGTTTCTGTTTGAAAATTTAGTATATTTTATATTTGATTGTTTGATTGTGTTTGACTAGATGATAGTAAATGTGAGGTGATTGGTTCGTCGGACGAAGAACAAGAAAACAGCGTTGGTGAAACAGAAGTTCCTGAAATTGATCCACGAGCTGAAGACCGCGAACTAAAGAATCACTTGTTGAGAAAGTATAGTGGTTACTTAAGTAGTCTCAAGCAAGAACTCTCCAAAAAAAAGAAGAAAGGTAAACTACCAAAAGAAGCCCGGCAAAAGCTTTTAAGCTGGTGGGAGTTGCACTACAAGTGGCCATATCCTTCGGTATGTGTAATCTTGAATCCTTATACAGTTATACTGAATTTCTCCTATATGAAATTAAATATTGTTTTATTGAAAATTACATTGATACGAAAATCTTCTACCTTTCTTAATAAAAAGTGGACACTCATAAATTGATATATAACTTTGTAATTTGGTCTGCATGTTGGGGTGATATATTGCATCCCTGAAAAGCTTTTAGAGCACTTGACACATTGTTATTAATCCTTGGAAAAACAGTTGAACAGTTGTAGACTTGTCGCAATATATGTGGCATGAAAAAAATGCAAAGTGAAAGACACAAAATCCATGAGAAGTAGCCAATTTTGTACACAAGAATATGGATGTATATGCTACAATTTCAGAAATGACTGAATCTATACTTGTTTGTTTGCTAATAATGATCATACAGGAATCAGAGAAGGTAGCGTTGGCTGAATCAACTGGTTTGGACCAGAAACAAATAAATAATTGGTTCATCAATCAAAGGAAGAGACACTGGAAACCTTCCGAGGATATGCAATTTATGGTTATGGATGGGCCTCATCCACAGAATGCTGCTACTGCTCTCTATATGGACGGCCATTACATGGGTGAAGGTCCTTACAGATTAGGACCTTGAGTTGAGTGATGTAACGGGTGAGGTCAAATTGATGGACATCCATGGTTCGTCCACAATCCTGGTTAACTTGTGCATGCACAATCTCATTATTTGTGTGTCCCTTATATTCAATATATTACACGGGCATCTGCATATGTTCTTGGAAACCCTTTATGCAGTCTTACGTGCTATGTATGTGGCTTTATGGGATCCGATCATTCAAGTTTTTACCGGCCTCTGCGGATATATATTTGTATATTTTCAGTAATTGGATGCATGTAATAATAATCAGGATGATGTTTTGCACTATGTATACATTATTTTGTATAAGGATAATAAAAGTTGTGTTTATTACTAGTAGTTAAATGAATTTTACATACTATATCCGCCACTCTCAAATAGACTTAACATCTCCAAAAGTTGGTAGATGTCCCGATTTTATGTAAGTATTACGTAGTTCCTCATTCATCTCCATAAGTTACAAAGCGCAGCAAGATTTCAATTGTATTAATACTTGGTGGTCGATATACTGATCAATAATGCTGTTTTAGGTGATTAAATTTGTCTGTATGTTAAATAAGTATATAAATATAATTGGTTTAGGTGGGCAGATCATCGTTTGCCTGCATGATGTAAAGCCAGCTTGGAGTGTACAATATAACCTTTCTATCAAGTATCCAAGTCGGTCAGTTGATGAGGGAGGTTTTTTTGACTCACATAGCGACGTTATAATTAGTGATCACTTTGTTTCATCAGCGATTAGTGCACGTACAATTCACACATAAACTACTAGTGACAATGCAATCTTTCTAACTAAATCAAGCAGGTACCTGCATGATTTAGGATTTTCTTGGTTTTTTCCTTATTCTTATTTTTTAAATAAAAATTTAAATAAGAAACTGAGAGTGGTAATAATCGGAAAATAAATGTCACCATATTCATATGAAGAATACCATTAAGGAATAAAAAACTTATCATATATAGGTAATTTACCTGAAACTCAAAGGCCAAAAATTGGAAGGAGCTAGATTATAAATTAAACTTACATACATATGATATACAATCTTATGTACAACAGGATTATTCCTACTTGATGGATACAATCTATGGTTCTGGTTCAAGATGAGGTGGAGCTGGAGAGGGAGAAGCGGGCGCTTGCTGCTCTTGCTCACCAGACGGACTATCCGCGTTTACAATCTCCAAATCTTTTAGACTTTCATCACTACCCTTTTTGGTCTTGTCTTCTTCTTCTTCTTCTTCTTCCTTTTGGGGCTGAGTCTGATCATCACATAACTCAAACTGATTATAGGCTGAGGGGAGCTCCTCAACAATCTCTTGTAGTTTTCCAGAACGTTCATCATCACGATCCATTTCAATAGCAACCTACACAACAAACGCACATTAACAAAAAAAGTATGCTCTCAGAGTAACGAAACTAAGAATAGTTAACTAGATTAGTTACTTGTGCAGCTCTGTTTTTAAAAAGTGGTAGAAATCTGTTCTTGCAGAATACGTTGAAAAGGGCGGTGCAGATGATCAATGGGATAGTCGAAGTTGAAGCACTGCTCGACTTTTTCATTCCAAACAGTATTCCAGCTACTACTTGTGTCAGTATCAAAGAAAAGATTGTGGCATTATGTGCAAGAGGCCAATAACTTCCGTCTGTCTGGTATTTTACAAAATAAACATTCATGATCTGCAATCGAGGATTATTATTATTAGCATTATCAGTTAGGTGGTATGCAGGTAAGAAATAAAAATGTTAAGAGAGGATTAATTAACCTGATTTCGGTATACAAGGAAAGCGAAGCAAAAGTAGACTAACAAGAAAGGCAAAATCAAGGGTGCCAAAATGCAGAAGGTGAAGCCAAGGAGTCCAAATAAAAGGACCCTCGTAACCTCTGTGTGGTATGAGAAGGTGACTGGACGAACAAAATCCTCTTCCTTCATCAAAACACATTTGAACAGCCAATTCCCAATGAGCCCAACCGGCTGCAACAGTTCAAACGACAGCCCTGACCACCCTGAAGTCATCACATACGTCATAAAGAAGGATGCCTGTTGTTTCCATTAGACACATTATTATTAACTCATTATCATTATTCGTTTATTACTACTGTACTATTATAAGAAAATTACCTGTCTGGGTATTAATTCTGCCAGCAGGGTAGCCAAGTCTTTAGGACTAGTAACAGTAAGTTTACCCATTCTCTCAATCCATGACCCAGAAAGAATATTTGAAAAGTAAACGTTCCAAAACATGAAGATTAAAACTTTGACACACGCGCTCCGTTTCCTCGTACTACGAGACACAGCTCCCTCCAATGTTGAAAATAGCATCATCAGTGGTGGAACCACCGTTAGGAACACCGTCAGCACCAAACTTGGCAGATACCCAGTAATTAGGTTAATATAACTCCTGCAAGAGCATCCATAAATTCAACACACACACACACACTTACGACTTTCTCCCTCTCACAAAAGATATGATAAATATATACGTAATTTATTTACCTGTCTGATACTCGTCTTAAGAATGGAAATGCATTCTGAAGATACTGGATTTTGGTGAGACCTTGAACAAATGTGGTAGGCAACAGAAACAAGACGCTGAACACAATGGACGCAATAAATACTGAAATTTTACGGATCCACAACAAATTATAAGGTACACAAAGGTTTTGCCAGAAGACATCGCGTGGTTCTGGAGCCAATTGTGTGACCCATAACATCGGGTCTGCTGATTGGATCGTATGTGACACCACCAAAGCATCATATCGACTCCGGAAAAACACCAATGCAGCTTCACATTCCTGTATTCATTCAAATCAAACTGTCACCACATGCATGAATTGAATGATTCATTAAAACGTTATTAATATTTTTGCTAGCTAGCTAGTAGGTGATCACCAACCTTTTCTCTGAGGTGATCATCGACATTGCGAGTGGCACCTGATTCAGGGCCAACAATTTTGAAATTGTTTGATCTTGCTCCACAAAGGCCACATCTATTAACATTTGGTTCGCAGCACTGCTTACCCGGGACGGTTGTCATCACTTTATACACCTTCTCTGCGTCCTCCTGAAATTGTCAACATGAATAAGTAGATACCTAAAGAAAGAAAGAAGCTAGATGGACGGGTTCTATACCTAGCTAGTATTAGCATGTATTATGCACCTTACCATAAGTTGGTTAACTGCACCAAAGCGATAGACAATTTGGTGGGAAATGTAACTTGATGCATAATAATTACTGAAGAATTTCCCCACAGACTCGTTGTATGATTCTACTGAAGACCATGGGATGCCGCGCACAAGCACTGTGAAGTTACTCGGCCTTGTTGGAAACCTATGTACTTGCTCCATTCTCATCCTTGCAATGTTTTTATACTCCTATGAGAAATTCAATATGTTACCAAACTATGTTTATTATTCTATCAAAGGAAAGTTACTTGTGTAAGTAAATATCTATCATGTAGCCCGGCCACTAGTTATCAGAATAAATAAAAGCATGTCACTGATACAAAATGCAATGTGAGATGCAATAGAAAATTGAAGTAGGAATTATGTTCTTACAAAGTATAGAAGAGTGCAAGCACAAGCAGATATAACATACAGCGTCAAGCAGTGGGCCCAGAGCCTGAGAGATGAAAGATATATTACCGTTATTTGTAATATGGGTTGTTGTTTCAATACATTAGGATGCATACCATCTTGAACCTTCTCTGACATTGCCAATGGTCAATAAGTCCATGGCTGTAGAGTCTTCGCCCTGTTGCATCCCTTGCCCAAAATAATTCAGCGGAAGCACAAGAAATGTGCAAAGAATAGTGGCAATTGCGAAGATACGTATACTGTGCATAAAATAAAAAGTAATTTAAGTATATATTGATTTAAAAAAAAAAGGTTTATAAGAAAAGAGTAGCACCTAAAAATGACGATCCTGAGAAAGACAACTGCATCAATACCGCCACAAGCAAAAATGTCCTCTTCAGTAGCTTCCCAAGATTTTAAAATCCAGCTTGCGGAAGGAACAAATCTTTCAAAGCAGAGGTTCTCGTTACGTGTTCGGCCCTGAGCAATCCTTTGGCCAAAGTAAACTCTAACATTGAGTGGTTGTTTTCTGAGTATGGAATACAGGGAGAACATTCCCACTGAAATCCCAATGTTCATACCAGCCGATGTCAATAAAGCTGGTATGTCCATCTTTTAACTTCACTTTAAACCCTAACTAGTCGGTATTTAGCAATCAACTGTCCTCAATCATACACACTAGTAAAACTTAAAACTCGTAACCACACGCGCCTGTAAGATAATAATACCAACATCAAGACCAGAATTCACTTAATGCATGCATTATTAGATTATACTAATTGAAAGAAGAAAACATATATATAGCTTGGTTTTGTGGCAAATCTAGAATAACGAATATGACCAACAAACAAACAACGAACGAACGTAAATAAATGAATATATAGTAGTACCATGTAACAAAATTTCAAATTCGCCAACATATAAGAAAAAAGGGTTCCAAAAGCAAATTAAATGAATCAAACAAAATTTCGAAAAACAGGAAGATATAAAATGGTTAAACCTGTAAACGCAATCCGTCCAAAGATAATTTCCCGGCCCCCGGCCGGTTGATATCGATTGATGGTGATACAAATATATGTTGAAAGAAGAAATTGTTTCAAGGCAGGAGGAGGATGATTATTGAAAACCTACAAATCAAAATGAAATGAAAATTAGAACACAAATTTGGGTTTTCTTTTTTCTGTTGGTTTAAGAGGCAGAAATCACCCTCAAAAAATGAGCCACATAAATAATATTGTTATGATAAATATGCGGCACGAGGGAACTCTCATTTTCAAATGAATGAAGAAAAGGAAAAACTCTCGTGTTACGTCTTTAACCGTCGATGATGAGTACTATGTTAACTAACTACCATCTTTTATACAATATAACATAATAAGAATCTTTCAAGTAATAACCACACATTTCTAATTCATTTATAAAAATATATGTATTTCCTTTTAAAATTCTCACTCTTATTTAAAATTTGTGCCTAGAAATCCTTATTAATTTTCTAATTTTAGTTTATTTTCTCACCGGATTCCTTCAATGTTGTGTTCAATTTATTTATTTATTTTTATTTTTTTATTTTTTTATTTTTTTTTAACTTTAGTCTTAAATATTTTTATTTGTGTTATATAATACTAGATGAAAATTATACCAATAAAATTACATTTAAAACCCAATTAATTCATATATTTTACATCAATTATTATATAATATAAATTAAAGTATTTATAGTCAAAGTTAAACAAGAAATACTACAAAAAAGGTCAACTGAACACTTATTTTGGACTAAAATATAAATAAGTCGCAGAATTACCCGGAAGAAGTAGAAGAGACCATAGGAACCCCGATAGAAGTAGAACCTTTGGACCAAACACAACTAGAGAAAATATGTTTGAATACTTGTAGTCATAACATTTCTCTTAGTTCTAAGGAAGCTTCTAATTTTGATGGACCGGGACCTCAACCCTTACTCAATTTTCCATCGTTTGATATAAGTCTAGGAAACAAAAGAGGAGCCGACCAAACCATTAACCCATATAGTTCGGGTAGTTTTAGGATGAAGGTTGTAGATCCTTTAGACATCACACATCACCTTCACCTCATGTGGCATATTTCCTTTCTAATGGTGTGTATTGTTATTATCACCCGCACTTAATCCTAAGTATAGGGAAAACCTTCCCATTATCCATTAAATAAATGTAGAGTCAGGCTTGTGACTCGAACAAAAACAAGTGCTTAATGGGAGGCAACTCATGTTTATTTGTTTGATGTTTTTCATTTTAGTATTGTTTATGTCATATATGCTTTCATATAATTGTTTTAATTTTCATGTTTTACATAATTTGTGAAAATGCTTTATTTTGTATTTAAGTTCGTCTTAATTACTTATGAAATAAGTGTAAAAAAAGTCTTATTTGTTTTAAAGAACATAATTGGAAAATGAAAAAAATTTACAATTTATAATTAGCATATATTCTATCTTGTTTGCTTGAGTCAAATGCTCGTATCGCGTAAAGATAAATCATTTACAGGAACTTATAGGTTTGAAATTTTTCATAACTTTTAAATTTCCCGATTCCATTAAAAATTTATTTTGCAAGCATTATATCTTATTTTCTTTCTAGTTTAGTTAATAATGAATTCGATGCATTTGTATATTATTCACCACCGATTTTACGCGAGGTTTCGTGTTTGTTTTTTAATGATCTACAGTTTGTATTGGACAACAAGCAAATAAATGGACTATCATATCTTCTTGGAGGAGGATTTAACCGCATTTCCGTTTTCCATTCATACCGAGCTAATAAAGGGAGTACTAGTTTCTTTAATCTTTTTTATTTTTCCATTTACTGATTTTGGTACTTTCAGAACATTGAGTACAATGTTCAATTTAAGTGTAGGAAGGGTAAAAAGGGACACCTTAGAAACTAGCCACACATTATTTGTTTTGTTTATAAATAATTGTATAATAAACCGAAAGAAATACTTGTAAAGGTGATTTTAGCATAAATTATTTTTTTATGACATTTACACGTGAAACTTTAGTCTTAATAAAGCGTATTATGGATAGAAATTAACCAAAGGGCCTCTGGTCTAGCGGTATGGAGGTTTTACCCTCTTAGGCAAGGTCCCAAGTTCGAGTCTTGTCTAGGGCGATAGGGGTTACCTTCCGCGTGTGTAAAGGGAAGGGTGCCATTACCTTCTGGGCTGGACCCAACCTAGTTGTGTGGGCTCGCTACGCCTTCTGGGCTAGGAGCCATGTAGCTACAATTGCCGTTCAAAAAAAAATTATGGATAGAAATTATTTAGCTAGCACTACAACCTTACCGTTCAAAATTCCACCAAAAAGTGTGAGGTTCCAACCGTGGCAGCTGGATTGGCGGCCTGCGGTTGGAATCAAAAAAATGGGACATAAAGTTTCGACCGTGGCGGCCGGCTATTGGAACTGATTTTGGGCAACAAAATGTTTCAGCCGTAGCGGTTGGATTGGCGAACGGCAGCTGCTGCACTATTTTTTTTTATTCAGTCAAGCTAGGCCACAAGACGTGAATGATTGTAAGGCATGGAAATTAATCAAAACTCACAAAAAATGTGATCAATTCCCCCGCAGCAGCGCCAAAAAACTTGATGTGTCTCACGAGTGCAAGTTTTAAAATTTATAATACGATCTACCAATGATTCAAACGAAACACATACGAGCAAGTATACTCGTCCGTGTGTAGCAAGAAATGATTCGGTAAGCCGAGGTCGTTCAAAAGGATTTGTTTAGTTTCGATACGTGAGCTTTAAGATTAACAATTTCACAACAAGTAACCAAATAAATAATAATAACGAAGAATTCAATATATTTAAACCACACTTGCCTATACTACTATGAACAATTCACTTTGTTTGATTGTGACAGTGGTTCCAACATTTTGATCAAGAGAATTAGATGGTGTTCTAATCTACTATTTCTATCACTAGCCATTCTCGTCAAGATTTTAAGATGATAAAAACAAGTATTAAGTTTGATCATGCAATTCAAGACCAAGTATATTCAATTAACCGATTCACGATAGTTTCACAAATTAATTGACAAATACATCTTTAATTTCTTGTTTAATTAAGTTACTTACGAAATGGTCAATACATAAGGTAGCGCCTTCATAGACAAAGGACTATAATTGGTAAATTCATGATGTCCCTCTCAGCCTATTTCAATATGAAAAACCAATTTAACTTGATAAACAATTGTCACGTGAAACTTATAAAAGTATAATTCGATCTTAATTATGGCTTGAAATTGAGTGGAACCATCTTAGTCACAATTAATCAATTCTCATGTTACAAACATCATCTAGACAAGTGCAAAAAGGCACTAGCCACTCATAGCAAACAAAGTCATAATCACAGAAAATTGATCACTTGAAAACATATTAAAAGAGTCTTACAAAGGTTGTAATCATGATTACATGAATTAGGAATGATGCCTATGTGATTAGTAATAATCCCTTGATGATTTCAATGATGAATTACGGTTTCTTGCTTCACTTCTTTCCTGCGTTTTTCCACCCTTGAGAGCTATTCTTGAGAGAGTTTTTGATATGATAATTAATTCAGGATCCCAAATATTTCTACCCTCCAACCAATATATATTAACCCAACTAACCCAAATAGATTTCTTTCTACAAGCAATGTTCCAAAGATGTTTGGCCATAAGTGTAACAACCGTGATTTTAGCAGGCCAGTTTAATTGATAGTCTTGACTCGGTTGACGTTTGTTTGGTGTGTCTTAGGTGATTGAAGTGATATATAAGTGATATAGGTGAGTTTTAGAACTAAATCCCTTTGCGTAAATGGTTTTATTGTGATTTGGAAAGTTTGGAATTTGGGAAGTTCATTTTGATCACCTTTGTGGTGTAGAAATGACTTGTGTAGTTTTGGTGTTTTTGTGATTTTGCGTAACGAGTCTTCGTTCAAGTATTTGAGCGTTAGCAAGTTACGAGGAGTTTGTTTTTATGTGTTATACATTTATAAAGGGTGAAAATCTATTTTTGAAAACTTTGTTGTGAAAATGATAATTTTCTGAGTCATCGTAAAAACTAAGGTTTATCGCGTAAGACGTTAGGTTTTGTTATGGGAGTTTATAAAATATAAAAATTATAAGGTTTTTAGTGTAGTAGTTAAATTTAATAAAAGAAAATATATGTTTTATAAAATTCGGCCCAAAGGAGTGTTTTAGGAGAAAAAGGAAACCCAATTGTAGCCCATTTACAATTTTAAGCTAAGGAATCCTAATCCAACCCAAACAAGCCCAACCCCCAACCCATATCACCATAACAAATGACCCAAACCTCTATTTTTCTGCAAATTATGATCGACCAAGGGCAAGGAAGAGAAGAAAAATTAGGGTTTATAGTTTTCAAGCAATAAACAAGAATCAAGGTAAAATCCTTAAACTCTATGTTCAATTAATTGATTAATTATTGGAATTCATGTAATATTAAGTATGATGGATTTAGGGTTTATCAACTTATGTAAATTAATGATGTAAAACAAGTTAGAATCATTAATTGATAATAGTATGATGATTGGTTAAGAGAATTGAGCTTAAAACGCGTTAGTTTATACGTTAGGGTTTGGACAGAAAGTTAGTGCTGTAAAGATACGAGTGTATTTAATAGATGGTGAAGAGTTAGATCACGAATTTTTAGTTTAAATTAAATTTTAATGAAAGATCTTTCCAAAAAGTCCAGCCATGATTGATTTCAAGGTTGGGAAGTTAGCCTTTTGATTTTTCTTTGATAAGGTGTCAAAGCTGTTAAACCGAGACAGAATTTGGGTAAAAGTTTGATAGTGATTTGTGGGTGAAAAAGTGATATTAAGGTTAGCCCTTCTGGAAAAGTTGAGTTTTAGGTTATCTTAGACTACCACGAAAAGGATTCGCGATAAAAAGTTGTAGAAATACTTTATTTTAATTAATATTTTTTGGTGTGCGTTCAGATCCGAATCTGGATAGTTGACAAGTTTGATTTTCTTATTGGTACTTGTGGGTGTTATTAGACCATGGATTTCTGGGATTAGCTTGTATGCTTATGAGAGACCATGGTGAATGGTGTGAGTTGTTGAACTTTAATTGTTATTATTTCATGTGGGCGAATGTACCCTAAAATTATGCGTTTTCTGATTTTAAAAGTGCAAGGGATTTAGTGAGTATTAGGTTGTGGTGATGATTATTATGGGGTCTAGGAGATCCATAGTGGGTCATATGAACCTTCGACATCCATCATATGCGTATTACATGGGTTATAGCTTTTAGCTTGGCCATGTGTAATGTGGATTTATTTTGTGTGTTATAGATTTGTGATTTGGGTTTGTGGAAGCTGCAAAGTTTGAGGTGAGTTCATAGTCCCATATTTTTACTTTGTTTTAAACTTGGGATAGGAATGATGCTTGTCTTAAATGGTTTAAGTTACTGTGATTATGTGTGATTTAAAAGAGCTTGGAGTTTGGGGTGGTTTCGGGTTTGGGGTTGCGGGTTTGGGGTTTTGGGTTCGGGGTTTGGGGTTTTGGTTTTAGGGTTTGGGGTTTGGGGTTTCGGTTTTGGGGTTTCGGGTTTGGGGTTTGGGGTTGGGGTGTTTGGGGGTTGGGGGTTTTGTGTTTCAGGTTTCAGGTTTCGGATTTGGGGTTTGAGGTTTGGGTTGGGGGTTGTGGGTCAGGGGTTTCGGGTTTCGAGCTTCGGGTTTTGGTTTTCCGGTTTCGGGTTTTGGATTTCGGGTTTGGGTATTCGGGTTTGGGGTTTGGGGTTTCATGTTTTAGGTTTTGGGTTTCGGGTTTCAGGTTTCGGGTATTGGGTTTGGGGTTTGGGGTTTCGGGCTTCCGGTTTGGGGTGTCGGGTTTCTGGTTTCAGGTTTCGGGTTTTGGGTTTGAGGTTTCGGTTTTTAGGTATCAGGTTTGGGGTTTGGGTTTGAGTTTCGGGTTTCGGTTTCGGGTTTCGGGATTCGGGTTTAGGGTTTGGGGTTTAGGGTTTACAAACATAAGCCCAATAGATCTAAATAAATTTTTAAGCAACCGATTCTCGGATGTTTAAAGTCAATTATATTAAGAATCAATAATAAAAAAACAAGATGTATTTTAATTTTATGAACATACCGATAAACCAATACTGTACCCTCTTTTATGGAATTCATTAGCCATTTTATAAGCATTACACCGTTTAAGCAAATTACATACCTTGATAGTGATTAATGAAACTTTTTTGCATGATGCAAATTTGTGAACTTTATACTATTTTTGTAATATACATACCATTTTGTAAACTTTATACATTTTTTGCAAAAATTAATTTTAGTTACCTTTTACACAATGTTTATGTATATTATACTACTTTTGTGGCTTTTATTCACATTATTTTGAATTTATACCCATTATTGAAGTGTGCATTATTCAAGTGAGTTATTTTCAAGTTTCGTACTTATGTACTAGTTTTCAAAATTTAGGTTTAGTTTAGTAATTATGATATACGTGACTAAAATCTCTCGATCAATTCCGGATATAGAAGACACAGATATCATCTTTCTTATCTCAAACCAAACATATTAAAAAAAATGAGGAGAGACTGAAACACCGCAACAACACATGTCCGAAAAAAGAACTATTATGGCTCACGGGTGTCATTTTTAAAGGTTGAAAATTTTACTTCATGAAGAAACTAAGCTATATATGTAAACCCACTACATTACTATAACACAAACATAAGCCCAATAGATCTAAGTAAATTTTTTAGCAACCTATTATCGGATGTTTAAAGTCAATTATATTAAGAATCAATTCTCAAAAAAAAAAAAAAAACGTATTTAAATTTTCTGAACACACCGAAAAACCAATACTGAACCCTCTTTTACGGAATTCATTTGCCGTTTTATAAGCATTACACCATTTAAGCAAATTATATTTAGGGTTTGGGGTTTCAGGTTTTGGGTTACGGGTTTTGGGTTTGGGGTTTGGGGTTTGGGGTTTGGGTTTTGGTGTCTCGGGTTTCGGTTTTTGGTTTCGGGTTTCAGGTTTGGAGTTTGGGGTGGTTTCGGGTTTGGGGTTTGGGGTTTTGGGTTCGGGTTTGGGGTTTGGGGTTTGGGGTTTTGGTTTTGGGGTTTGGGGTTTGGGGTTTCGGGTTTCGGTTTTGGGGTTTCGGGTTTCGGGTGGTTGGAGGTTAGGGGATGGGGTTGGGGGTTAGGGGTTTCGTGTTTCAGGTTTCAGGTTTCAGGTTTCGGATTTGGGGTTTGGGGTTTGGGTTGGGGGTTGTGGGTCGGGGGTTTCGGGTTTCGAGCTTCGGGTTTCGGTTTTCGGGTTTCGGGTTTTGTGTTTCGGGTTTGGTGTTTCGGGTTTCATGTTTTAGGTTTTGGGTTTCGGGTTTCGGGTATCGGTTTGGGGTTTCGGGCTTCCGGTTTGGGGTTTCGGGTTTCTGGTTTCAGGTTTCGGGTTTCGGGTTTGGGGATCGGGTTTCGGGTTTTGGGTTTGAGGTTTCGGTTTTTAGGTATCAGGTTTGGGGTTTGGGTTCGAGTTTCGGGTTTCGGGTTTCGGGTTTCGGGTTTCGGGATTCGGGTTTGGGGTTTGGGGTTTAGGTTTTACAAACATAAGCCCAGTAGATCTAAATAAATTTTTAAGCAACCTATTGTCGGATGTTTAAAGTCAATTATATTAAGAATCAATAATCAAAAAACAAGATGTATTTTAATTTTATGAACATACCGATAAACCAATACTGTACCCTCTTTTATGGAATTCATTAGCCGTTTTATAAGCATTACACCATTTAAGCAAATTATATACCTTGATAGTGATATTAATGCAACTTTTTTGCATGATGCAAATTTGTGAACTTTATACTATTTTTTTTTACTTAAAGGTAAATTTATTAAGTAAAGGGAGCCAAAAGGCTAAACAAGACAAAAAGTACAAAGTGTTAATAAAAGACTAGGACACATCCCTAGCTTCCACACTTATGCACCACAAAACAAGATGGCATAGGACATATCCCTAGCTCAATACCAAAACAATAAATAACATCAACTAATACTATAAAAATCCATACAAATAGCAGGAATAGCAAGATGAAAGTAATGAGTCAAAATTCAAACTAGAAACCCAAGTATACTTCTGCATCATCAGAGATCAAAGGGACCAACCAATGACCTCCAAACCAGCACAATACACATAGGCTACTAGAAATCTAAGACTCACCACTCATCAAAGCCAAAAACAGAAAACCAGCCCATGCCATCTAATATATCAGAAACCACCCAGCATCCAACCAATAGAAACTCCACCAGAAATCCAGCAATTCAACCAAAGACCAATTACTTCAACATCAAATAAGCAAGGAAGTGCCAGAAAAGCTGTTTAGAAGAATTTTCCTCCTTAAAAACCTTATAATGTAAAACCTAAAGGGTAAAACCATTAATAAGGACAAAAAGAGTAAAACATTCTCCCAAACCTTCCCAAATATACCATCAATCTCCCACAAATTCCATACCCTGTTACACTCCCAAAAACCAGTTCCAGCATGAAACCAGTTAACCCAAGCACCATCCATAGCATTAATCATTATCATAATTATGCTTCGAGATCTCTTCCACCATTCTTCTATAGTATTCATCTTTAATAATCTTTAAATCCCAAATATTAGCAGCTTCAATGGAGTTAGGAGAATACCTAATATTAAGACCCAGAAGCTTTAATCTCACAGTCCCAACCACAGTCTTGAGTAAATTGTCCACATCTCTAAACTCCTTCCTGAAACATCTGAAGTTTCTTTCCTGCCAAACAAAATAAACACAAGCACCCAACACTAACCTCTGGATCACACTCCAGATAGAATTAGTAGCAGGTTTATTAGAGATAAAAGAAATAATACTAGCCCAATCATTTGAGATATCCTCAAGTTTCGCCATAATCTTACACTTTTCCCAAAGTCTCTTCGAAAACGGGCATGAGAAGAACAGATGAGTGTGAGATTCAAGTTCATGATTACATAGATGACACACCATACTCTGAACATCCACCCACTTAGAAATTCTATCAAGAGTTTTCAACCTACCCTTAATAGCAACCCAAAGCATAAATAAGGTCACCATGACAAAGCATCAACAAGTCATCCGCAAAACACAAGCTGCTAATCTTTAATTCTTTACACCCCCAATGGTATTTAAAAAGATTCTCAGCCCTAATTTGTCTCATAACCATCAGATTTAGCACCTCCATAACTAAAGTAAAAAGATACGGGGAAATGGGGTCCCCTTGTCTCAAACCTCTTCCTGCTTTAAAGTATCCGTTAGGCTCACCATTAATACAAACAGAGAATGAAGCAGTTGTTAGACACACCATGATCCAGTGTACCATAACAGGGTGGAATCCAAAACATTTAAGAACGAATTCAAGAAACTGCCAATTAAGAGTATCATACGCTTTTTGTATATCTATTTTAAAGGCACACCTACTAGACCCACTCCAAGACTTCCAATTATATCCCCTCATAAACTCTTGAGCTAAAAGCACATTATCACTAATTTGCCTCCCCGGGATAAACGCACTTTGGTTCTCACCAACCAGCTCACTTAATACACCTTTAATCCTATTAGTAATGATTTTACTAATAGTCTTATAAACCACATTACAACAACTAATAGGCCTGTAATCAGAGACATACTTAGGGGCAACGACTTTAGGAATTAAAGATATAATGGAAGCATTAACCTCACCAAGAAGTTTACCACTACTGAAGAACTCTTTGATAGCAGCACATGTATCATGACCAACAACCTTCCAAGCCGCCTTGAAAAACTTGGAAGTATATCCATCCGGACCTGAAGCTTTATTATCCTCAATGTCAAAAAGCGCAGCCTTCACTTCCTCATCAGAAACAGGTTTGATAAGATCAACCGCAATCTCAGCATCCAACTTATTAGTGAATAATGTGTGAGGCTCTTCAATCGGATAAACTTCACCACAGGTACCAAAGAAACTTTTGAAATGGTTAACAAACATGTTAACCATATCAGCACCATGAAGAACATTGCCATCCATATCATGAACATCTTCAATCCTACTCTTAATAACTCTACTCTTCACCATATTATGGAAATACGCACTGTTGAAGTCCCCCTCTTTCAACCACTGAATCTTAGACTTCTGTTTCAAAAGCAATTCCTCGTCTAATAACGCTCTCTTATAGGCAGCAGCATATAACGACTCTTCTTCCCTTAAAAAGCTATTAGAAGGATCATTACCCAAAGAACTTTGAACCCTATCCAACTCATCTTTTAACAGCTTAACCTTAACACAAACATCCCCATTTTTCTTATTAAGATCTCTCATATGTTTTTTCAAGAATTTCAACCTCTTAATAAGAATATACATAGCATATCCTTCCACTGGGACATTCCACTTACTCTCAACAACATCCAAAAACCCCTTCTTCTCAGTTAAATAATTCATGAATCTAAACGCTTTATTTTTCTTACCTTCAACCTCTGGAATAATCAATACAGCCGGAGAATGATCGGAAACATTGAATGGCAGAAAGTTAGAAAAAGAAGCAGGATAATCATCCACAAATATATTATTAGCCATAACTCTATCAAGCTTTTTAAGGACACCACTACTAGGATCATTCCGTTTTTGGATCCAAGTAAAAAATATCCCAGTAATCTTGACATCTTCAATACCTAAAAAGTCTACACAATTTCTAAAGTCTTGAACACCAAAACTTTTGACCCCAATACCATTTGAATTTTCGTTATAGTCAAGAATAACATTAAAGTCGCCAAGCAAAACCCACGGACAACTACCAGCCAAACTATAGTGATCCCGAAGATTCTCCCAAAGCAACTTCCTATCCTTAACATTAGTCTCCCCGTATACAAAAGAGACGTATATCAATTTATCATCACACAACCTTCTAACTAGAAAGTGCATCACTTGGCTATTCTGAGAAATCAGTTGGGCGCTAAAAACAGTATGATCCCACCCAACAACTATTCTACATCCCTTTTTACTATCCACTGAATTCGACACCCAAACCCAATTACCAAAAACCTCATCACAAACTTTATTCACAAACTTCTTCCTTAATTGTGTTTCTATAATACCACACATACTAATATTATTACTAAATATAAATTTCTTGACTTCATTTTGCTTCAGGGAATTACACATTCCCTGAATATTCCATGAAGCAATTTTAATCACCATATTAAACTTGGGATGAGACAGATGCCATATCACCTAGCATCTGAGAATCCACACCAACAACCCCATTTGAAACCTCATCCTTAGTAATGAAATCTGCAGTACCATGGGTTTCCGCTGCAACTTCATCTTTAATACCATCCATAACATCTTCATAAAACTGGTCCTGCATCATTTTATCCACCTTCTGACCCATAATGGACTCATAATGTTGGATCATTTCCTCTGTCCAATTTTCCTTGACTGCATCAGTCAATTCTTGTTCATTCAAACAGAATAAATCAACCTCTGCAATCTGTTTTAATTTCACCCATTGCATAATCTCGGACAACTTATCTCTATATATATCATCATAAACCTGTATAAAGGCTTGGTTCTTAGTAAGATCATTACCTTTCATTAATTCCACGCTTTTCTTTTCTGCTTCCTCCTTAGCAATCATCGCCACATTCCTATTTCCATAAACTATATCTTTTTGTAGTTTTGCAATCCTCCCCTTTAGTTCCCCAATTTTAGTAGCCTTCACCTTCGCAACCTGAGATTCTTCCCACAACAATATCAAATCCTCAGTCCATCTATTCCTTTCATCATCAGAAATCTTCATATCTAACTTACAAGCCAAATCAATTTTCTTCTTCATATCCTCCCACTCCTGACTTCCTACTTCAATTTTATCACTTGCCAATGCATCAAACTTATTACTTGTTTTGATAATTTCCTTTTCCATTTTCTTATTCTTACCATCCCCAATAACTCCAACAGTATTCTTCTTCTTCTCAGTTTCAGTCACATTTCTTTCATTCCTCGTATCATCAACAACAGACTTCTTCTCACCATTACTCTTAACCGGAACCTCTCTAAAACTAGGCCTTTGAGACATTCCTCCCCTACCATACAAACCACCTCTTCCCCTATTATTATATCCACCTCTATAAACATAGTTCTGAACCCCCACAGGCCTGCTGGTACTAGCACCATTCTTATCCACTTTCCTCGTTTCATTCCACACTTCCTTCTCCTTATTCTTCTCAGTTACACTAGAAACCTTGGGCGTCTTCTCCGCCACTTCCTTAGCCAACTCCTCTTCAGTCCATACCCTCACCTTACACACTTTATAATCATGCCCAAACACTTTGCAATGCGTACATAACGGTGGCTTCCAATCATATCCAACCCTTAAGTTCATAGACTTACCCAACTTACTATAACAAATCTCAATAGACTCAGCAAGTTCCTTAGACGCATCCACCTCCACAAGCACTCTAGCAAAACTCGCTCTCCCATACGCTCTTAAACACATAGACTCTGTAATCCTATCCATTATAATAGGATTTCCAACACTACTAGCTATCCTGCTAATACCCTCAGTATTCCACGCTTCTAACGGCACATTGTAAATCTTCACCCAAATAGGAACTTTAGAAGGTTCAGGTTTCACCATGCATAACCCCGCTTCCCATTTCTGAACAAAAAACGGCTTTCCATCCACTAACCATGGACCATTCTCTAGAACAAAATTCATCCCTTCATCAGATTTAAACTTAATAAAGTGAAGACCACTCTCATTGACTAAAATCTCATCAACATGATATGGCCTCCACATCCTTCTAAGATGCCCTGATATCTCCCTATAGCTCATATTCACACCCACAAAATACCCCACTAAAGTCATACACCAATTCTTGCTTCCTATCTCAATTACCGGATCCATATCAACCACTTTTCTACCAAACTCATTTACTCTTAAAGGAATCTCAGACAATTTATTCCCCAAACCCCCAATAGTTCCCTGAAAAGCATTAATAAAAGAAACCGGTTTCTTACCATTAACACTATCCACCATTTCAGTATCCTTTCCATTCATATTTCCACCATTGCTACCACTTTCTTTACCAACAACTTCACTTAAACTAGGCCATTTACTCCCACTATTCTCACCACTCTTACTAGTCAAATTCCCATCAATCAGAACAGTTTTGCCAACATTACCAATGTTACCAACATTGTTCAAACCAGGGTTAAGAACAGGGTTTTCATGAAAAGGAACAGGCATTTCATTAGGAACATTACTAGGTTTGCTAACAATGTTTTCAAAATTCTTAACCATACCATTAACCATACCATTACCCTTGTTAATAGCCACATACTTTTGAGAACTACCTTGTACACCAGCTCCAGAACTAATACCAATATCACCTCCCCTAGACACATCAGTACTCTTCCCATTTACAACCTTCATACCCTGACTACCCACCCCTGTATCAGACTCCATAACAATCTTCTTCAAGCTTTGAGACCCACTCTCAAACTCAACCTCAGTACCTTCCTCCTTAACCTCCAACTCCTCATCATTAGCTTCCATATCTTCAGTACCATCATCCCCATACTCTAAACCTTCCATTTCTTTCATTAATTTCCTATTCCTAGCACTACCCTTCTTAGAACCCTTCTTAGACACCTTCGAAATCACATTAAAACCCTTCAAAGCTATTTTAACATCACTAATTGAATTCCTAGTAGTCCTTTTGGGACGTACAACATCATTTGACTGAATTGGGGGAGGTACGAAATTAGGGTTTTTGGGATCTGGTTCATTCATGGTGGAATCGATGTAAGGTGGACACGAAATCAGTAAAAGAAACTACATAATGAAAGGTTTGATTAGCAGAAAAGAAATTGGGGAAAAGGATGGATGAATAGTGTTTGTGATATGTGAGTAACGAATGTAACGGAAAAATGAAATACAATAAATGGGAGATCCGGTTACTGTATCAAAGAGATTATTATATCAAAACATAGATCTTGAACAGTAGATTCATAATCAAAAAAACAATAATAAAATTCAATGGTTGGATTAAAAATAGATGATGAATTACTTAATAAAATTGCTTAGGGTTTATAAGGTTTTTAGAGAGAGAAAGTAACTTTATACTATTTTTGTAATATACATACCATTTTGTAAACTATATACATTTTTTGCAAAAATTAATTTTAGTTAACTTTTACACAATGTTTATGTATATTATACTACTTTTGTGGCTTTTATTCACATTATTTTGAATTTGTAACCATTATTGAAGTGTGCATTATTCAAGTGAGTTATTTTCAAGTTTCGTACTTATGTACTAGTTTTCAAAATTTAGGTTTACTTTAGTAATTATGATATATGTGACTAAAATCTCTCGATCAATTCCGAATATAGAAGACACAGATATCATCTTTACTATCTCAAACCAAACATATTAAAAAAAATGAGGAGAGACTGAAACACCGCAACAACACATGACCGAAAAAGAGAACTATTATGGCTCACGGGTGTCATTTTTAAAGGTTTAAAATTTTACTTCATGAAGAAACTAAGCTATATATGTAAACCCACTACATTACTAAAACAAAAACATAAGCCCAATAGATCTAAGTAAAATTTTTAGCAACCTATTATCGGATGTTTAATGTCAATTATATTAAGAATCAATTCTCAAAAAACAAAACGTATTTAAATTTTATGAACACACCGAAAAACCTATACTGAACCCTCTTTTACGGAATTCATTAGCTGTTTTATAAGCATTACACCATTTAAGCAAATTATATTTAGGGTTTGGGGTTTGGGGTTTCAGGTTTCGGGTTACGGGTTTTGGGTTTGGGGTTTGGGGTTTGGGTTTTTGTGTCTCGGGTTTCGGTTTTTAAGTTTCGGTTTTTGGTTTCGGGTTTCAGGTTTGGAGTTTGGGGTGGTTTTGGGTTTCGGGTTTGGGGTTTGGGGTTTTGGGTTTGGGGTCCGGGTTTGGGGTTACGGGTTTGGGGTTTGGGGTTTGGGGATTTGGTTTTGGGGTTTGGGGTTTAGGGTTTCGGGTTTCGGTTTTGGGTTTCGGGTTTGGGGTTTGGGGTTTCGGGTGGTTGGGGGTTAGGGGATGGGGTTGGGGGTTGGGGGTTTCGTGTTTCAGGTTTCGGGTTTCGGATTTGGGCTTTGGGGTTTGGGTTGTGGGTTGTGGGTCGGGGGTTTCGGGTTTCGAGCATCGGGTTTCGGTTTTCGGGTTTCGGGTTGATGGATCTAAACACCTTGAACTTGTGTTAGTATGATACTTTGAGTTATATCACTAAGTATGCGGAATCTACTTAGTAACACTTAGAAGTTTGATTGTGAATGAAACAGTTGTTTATGAATGAGAATAATATATGTAACAAACTGTTAGCTCCAATATTATTAATGATAATAATACGAGTGATCTTTGTATCACTAGGGTTACACCTTGAAGCTCTAGAAAACGTATATCTAACCTTTAACCTAGGATCTCCTTTTATAGCACAAGGAGTCCTCTTCTACAAGATAAGTATAATGCTAATAAAATAAGATATACACAAGATCTATTCTATATTTATCTAAACACGTTTCCTAACAGTTATCTAAACAGTAGTGCTAATATATGTTCTTGCAGTGGAAATGAGTTTCCACGGCAAGTACATTCTTCAGCAGTTGTAATATCTTCACTAGCCGTGGTAACTGTCAGTATAATTCCCAACACGGGTTTTGGGTTTCGGGTTTGGGGTTTCAAGTTTCGGGTTTGGGGTTTCGGGTTTCAGGTTTGGGGTTTGGGGTTTCATGTTTTAGGTTTTGGGTTTTGGGTTTCGGGTATCGGGTATTGGGTTTGGGGTTTCGGGCTTCCGGTTTCGGGTTTCGGGTTTCGGGTTACGGGTTACGGGTTTTAGGTATCAGGTTTGGGGTTTGGGTTCGAGTTTCGGGTTTCGGGTTTCAGGTTTCAGGTTTCGGGTTTGGGGTTTGGGGTTTGGGGTTTAGGGTTTACAAACATAAGCCCAATAGATCTAAATAAATTTTTAAGCAACCTATTCTCGGATGTTTAAAATCAATTATAATAAGAATCAATAATCAAAAAACAAGATGTATTTTAATTTTATGAACATATCAATAAACCAATACTGTACGCTCTTTTATGGAATTCATTAGCCATTTTATAAGCATTACACCGTTTAAGCGAATTATATACCTTGATAGTGATATTAATGCAACTTTTTTGCATGATGCAAATTTGTGAGCTTTATACTATTTTTGTAATATACATACCATTTTGTAAACTTTATACATTTTTTGCAAAAATTAATTTTAGTTAACTTTTACACAATGTTTATGTATATTATACTACTTTTGTGGCTTTTATTCACATTATTTTAAATTTATACCCATTATTGAAGTGTGCATTATTCAAGTGAGTTATTTTCAAGTTCGGTACTTATGTACTAGTTTTCAAAATTTAGGTTTACTTTAGTAATTATGATATATGTGACTAAAATCTCTCGATCAATTCCTAATATAGAAGACACAGATATCATCTTTATTATCTCAAAGCAAACATATTAAAAAAAATGAGGAGAGACTGAAACACCGCAACAACACACGACCGAAAAAGAGAACTATTATGGCTCACGGGTGTCATTTTTAAAGGTTGAAAATTTTACTTCATGAAGAAACTAAGCTATATATGTAAACCCACTACATTACTATAACACAAACATAAGCCCAATAGATCTAAGTAAATTTTTTAGCAACCTATTATCGGATGTTTAAAGTCAATTATATTAAGAATCAATTCTCAAAAAACAAGACGTATTTAAATTTTATGAACATACCGAAAAACCAATACTGAACCCTCTTTTACGGAATTCATTAGCCGTTTTATAAGCATTACACCATTTAAGCAAATTATATTTAGGGTTTGGGGTTTCGGGTTTGGGGTTTCAGGTTTCGGGTTACGGGTTACGGGTTTGGGGTCTGGGGTTTGGGTTTTGGTGTCTCGGGTTTCGGTTTTTAAGTTTCGGGTTGTGTTTTTGCATTAATTTACTCGGGTTTTCTATATCCTTTGAAAAATTGAAAATGCTCTCTAAAAGGTATATTATCTCACTAAAAATATTTTTAGTGAAATATTATTCCTTTTAGCGAGTATCTTCAATTTTATTATTTTTAGTGAAATATCATGGCGTCACTATAGGCTTTTGAATATATACCATGTCTTCTTTGGTAGTTAGTGACTAATGGCCGGGTCTAGCCATAAACGGCTGGGTCAAACCGTATTTGGCTGGGTCTTGCCATATAATGGCCTTGTCTAGCCATATAATAGCCGGGTCAAGTCACATATGGCTATGTCTAACCATATATGGCAGGACGCAAATACGATGTACTTCGTCAACTGCATATATAGATAATAGCCATATAAGGTTTTTGGACTTGCATGGTTGACTTATGTTCTTGAAATTATATCATATCAATAGGATCTGCGTAATGGTTATTTAACTTGAGTATGTGGAATCATGTTTAGCTATTTGGACATTTTTGAAGATTTTGAAGATTTAGCTATTTGGATGTTTGATATAGGTTGACGGACGTACCCTCAACCCTGTATCTGCATACAAAGTTTTTGCACTAGTAAAAACACATTTCTTTTTCTAAAAAGAATCAAAATAGAGAATTAAAGTACTTTTTTTACAACCAAACACATCCTTAACTTTTGCTTTAGAGTACGGTGGGTCAATTGAAAATAGACTCTCTCGACTACAAAAAGACATTGGTTGATCTAACAAGTTAAGTTGGCCTTAGAGCAAGGCAAGCACCGACCACCCTTTTAGCTCTGCCACTGGTTGTTATCACTTTATAGATAGAATTTTAAATATCAAAATGAAAAAAAAACCCCCTACTACGCAGCAGTTTAAGCAAATGGACACAACAATGAATTTTGAAATGAGATATAAAAACGACAAAGAAGGATTTATAATTTTGGTGTTATATCACGAAATAGAAAAACCACAATAAAGTCAAATAAACATAGATGTTAGGCAACCTCTATAATAGTGCCCTATACGTTGTTCACTAGAACTTGAAAAATGTGTCTTCTTCATGCACAAACCATCACTCACCAATCGCTGCACATGGATGGCGCGCAAGGTCTGCTTTGATAATATACTTTTACTAAGGTTGCGTTTGGTTTGTAGATGGGTTTCGGATTCGGATTTGGATTTGGATTAGGATTAGGATTTGAATTTAAATTTGGATTTGTATTTGATATAAGAGGGAGAAAATATATTATAAAATAGTCAATTAATTATTTTTAAAAATTATATAAATAAATATATAAAGTGGGGTCCACTCATATTGGAAAAGGACAAAACAAAAATATTAAATCATACGTATATTTTTTTATACCTATCAATATGCATAGAAATGAGATTACTGTTTAGTTTCTAAGTTGTGGGCCACCATGTCAAACAAACACACAAATTTTCATTTCTATCATTCAATTCCTATGATTCCCTCCAACGAAACGGACCCTAAATCTATTTTTGAAATATACGGTTATAGTTTAGTTCCATAATTTTCTCTAAAATTAGTCTTAATATAAATGTTCATTCATTTAAAAAGTTTTGTTATGTTTTGTAACATGTATGCAAGACCAAATAATTGTGTGAAAGCAACTACTTGTATGAAACACTGTAGTTATTTTGAATTTGTGTAACTATACTTACCTCGGTACTCAAAGCTACAGAGATAGTAGTACTTTAGTTATGATGATTATAGAGTGACTTTGAGTTTTAAGAACGGTGGCTGATGCGTGGGAATCGCAACAGGCTTTACCTCTCGAGGGATCTCGAGAAGCTTACAACCCCCACCAGGCAGTGTACCTGATCGTTGTAGTATAGTATAGTGACAAGTACCGGGGGATTGATCGTTCAGCTTAGGAATAGTGTCGCTAGGATTAGAAAGCCTAATTACTAGTTCTAAAGGTGAGGGATGATTATTTTTGTGTTTTTATATTTTTATGAAAGCAAGTAAAAATCTCGGGTTTTGGAAGAGTGGGCGGAATTAGTTGCTATTCAACTAACCCAAAACTAAGATGCAATCAAAATAAAATAATAAAAATGAAAATAAACTAATTTATACTAAAGTTGTGAGCAGTAATTGGAGAAAATGTGTTTACTTAGATTTCACTACTCCCTAGATATCTTTTACACGTTAATTACTTGTTATAATTGCATGGATGACGGATCGTATTCCTTAATACCATTCATGGGGTGGCATACATAACTCCCCAATTCTATGAGCTCTTATCTCCTCCTACACCATGCCCAGCACAACTATAGGGATTGTAAACAGTGGCTCATGCATTAAATACAACCAATAAAGACCTAGTACGCCTCGGTTCATGTTTCTTAAAACGTTCAAGCATGTTACCATTTGGAGATCTGCCAGTTTTCTTAAGCCTAACATATAAATCATTCATCCACAACAAGAATAAACAAGTAATCAACACATAATCAATATCTAGGTTTCATTAGATCTAAGCAAACACAAAAGAGATCTAGCCTAGCATGATAGAATTAAGATAAGAACATGATATAGACAACCAACACATAGACATATTTATTGAATTAGAAGAACACTTATCTCAATTACAATGCAAGGTATCAAGGGTTTGGAACCCTTGAAAAACCTGTAAAAGTTGCACCAAAATCGTCTTTAGGGTTTCTCCAAAACTTCTCTCCTAAATGTGAAAAACTAGAAAACTATATATAGGAAAATAGGGGTGATGGCGTCAAGACAAACAATGTGACGCCGTCACCTCGCCGCCAAATACTTCCTCGGACGGCCTTGATCTACTTCTGACGCCGTCAAGGCCTAGGCCATCACACAAATTACTCTTGACGCCCTGTGTGTGACGCCGTCATCAACTACGTATTTTTATTCTTGGGGTTTTGACGCCGTTAGGAAAACTCTTGACGCCTTCATGAACTATGGATTTTAATCCTTGAGGTTTGACGCCATCATGGCATTACTCTTGACGCCGTCACCTACTCTTCTCAGCATGGAAAATTGAGACTTTGCCGTTTTCTTCACTTTTATGCTCCAAAAACGTCCAAAATGGCTTCTTTTCCAGAATTCACTCTCCAAGTACCTAAAATCACAAAAGGAACGATTTAGGGCAATATTTGATCAAATAAATTCGGATTCGGGCTTAAATGACCCCCTAAAAACGGATCATTTTTCGCCTTATCATATACCCTTACACTTGAGATTTGCTTGTCCTCAAGCAAATGCGCTTTTATTCTACTCAAAAGACAAGTTAGGGGTCATTTAACACTAATATAAAAGTAATTACAACAAATAATCGTTCCACTATAGACCAATAGACAAGCACGGAGGTCATACACAAGCACCTCACAAATAGTGTTTAGATACTCACATCTCTCGGGTGTAATAAAGTGTAAATTACAATATGGAAACGGAAGATATCTCTCACTACCTGTCATAGCAAAATAGATTACCACAGGCTTGGGAAAGGATCAAACCTCCACCACATGGCGTAAGCACCTAGGATAAACTATCAAAGAGGTCTTTTAAAGGGTTGTAACGTTAGGTATAGGGATATGAATTACACGGTTTTGTTGGATAAAGGAAGTTTTACTGGTGGCGAGTTAACAATCTTGGTTAATTACATGTACAATACGGCGTTGCTAAGCCAAGACTAGACTCGACTCAAGCTAATAAATGAAAAATAACAAAAACATAAAATGAACATAGCATAAAAAGGGATGGTAGTCCGTTTTTTTTTTTTTTTTTTTTTTTTTTTTTTTTTTTTTTTTTTTTTTTTTGCATACACTCTTACCCTACCATCCAAAATAATACATCATAGGGGATGAGAATTCCCCTTACACTTGAATCTTTACATACTTTAAATTAAACTAATCTAATGACTCAAATTAAGAAAATCAAAACACTTGGAGCACTTTTAAGATTAACGTACATATGGGGGTAATAAATGATGTTCTTCCCCATTACTCTATAAAATAAGTACTTACCCATGAGTCCCAATCTTCCCAAAACAATATGTACAAGGATATGACTCGACTTAGCAACCATGTAATCAATTAGATAGTTAACTTAGGGTTTAACAAATAACAATAATGCACTAAAGATGAGCGCATACACGGAAGGCTAAGGCGATTTGGTTGTACATTTAAGTGGGGTGTAACAAATTCTTCCTTTAAGTAAGATGCTTAAAGTTAGAAACGAAAAGATAGGCTCGGAGGGGTATACTAGGGGTTTCGTGTACTAAAAATGAGTACAACGCTAAGGGTGTGGGAAAAATTAGTTGACTTAACTAGCCAAGTAATATGACTTAAATGGTCAAGTAATTATAATACGGGTTTAACACAAGGGTGATCCTAATGCCTCTTATCATGTAGTAAATCCTACCACACGAATGTAGTCTCACTAGCGGTCTTGGGATGCATCACTAACGCAAGTTCTAGAATCTAAATGCTACCGGTACACTCATAAGCACTAATAATGAATGCTTTTCCTATCAAATCTAAAGGCGAACCTCACATTTTTGGGTGGAAATTTTTTCTGAATATACGGTTATGTGCTAGTCATACAATCTCCTATCCATGAGATGCTTGCTATGGCTAAAGTTTCACTCCTAAATGTTGTAAAAAATTTTAAATTTGGCGCTAAAATTGCACTAACAAGTATTTCTCATAGTTTTATTACACATCTACCATTAAACAAAACAAACTCAAGCGAAAGTGCATATGTAAGGTATCATCTTTTTACCCTCCCCTTACACTTAAGATGAACATTGTCCCCAATGTTCAAGTAAAGAATGTAAAAGTGAAAAAGTAAAGAGAATGAAATCAAATACTCCCCTGATTCGCTCGGTATGGATTATAGGTTGGCCAGATTAGATCTTCCTCCAAGAAAATGAACAATCAACGCTTACCTTCCAGAATATAAATCATCTCCTTGTCGAACATAACCTGTAAATCCTGACAAAATAGACAAGACAACCTCGCGTAAAATCGGCGGCATCCTATATAAGTTACTAAATCCTAGAAAACAAGGTAAGATATAATGCTTGTGGAATGAAGTTTGCAGATTTCCTGGAGATTATAAAACTTAATAATTCACAAAAACCATAAGACTCTGTTAGAAAAACAAAACCGGTAAATTTCCAGATTTTAACTCCTGACGCCGTCAAGAGTATACCTCTGACGCCGTCAGAATGGACCTGCAGAAATTCTTATGTTAAGTTTTCGGAAAATTTCTGGAAAAACTTGGTCCTACTTCCTGGAAAATCCTGCAAAACTTCATTATGACTCAATACAAGCATTTGACTCTAACAAATACAAATATACATGTTCATTTAATATCGTGGAGAATCATGATCGGTTTGTTTCTTAAAAACATATTTGGGGTTTCCCCTTACACTTATCTTTTGCAAAAATACTTCTAGGTGGAGTTAAGACTAGGCCAAACAACAAAGTAAAGTATTTCCACATTTTAATTGAGAAACATGATCAACCAACAATAAAAACTAAGCATGCATACGGAAGCAAATAACAAACAAACAAATAAAATCACACAAAACATGGGTTGCCTCCCAAGAAGCGCTTTTCTTTATTTACGAGTCTTGTAGCTAGACTCAAGGTCATGGGTTACTACGTGATCTCATCATTGGTTCCACACTCTGATTGTAGATATTCCTTGTAGAAACCAATCACTTTTTTCTCAACCGCCCCCATAATCTTTTGGGCAAATTCTTCATCGACTTTATACCTTGGTCCAAGGGCCAAGCAATCTTTGTAGTAAAGACTTCTTTTTTTCCATACATAGTCCATGCCCTTTTTCTTATCCTTCTCATCTATATCCTCAAAAGCACCAACGTTGTCCTTATCAAAACGAGATATAAAGCGAAATTCTTTCATCCTATTAGGCATCCTATATGTGATACTATCGGTGTTACTTGCAAATCGGATCGTACCTTCTACCTCATCATATTCCAACTTAGACTCCTCCACAAATGGTTTGCCAAACACAACATTGGATAATCGACAATCAATAACATTAGCAAGATCCTCCACAATCATAAAGTTGGTGACAAAAGTGAAATTACCAACAAAGACACGTAAACCTTTAACTCTCCCGACAAAGTTACAAACTCCACCAGGGTACTTGGGATCCCTTCTAGGTTCAAGTCTTGTTTTCACTATATCATTATAAACCGTTGAGGACATAATGTTGATTGGAGATTTAAAGTCAATGTAAGCATTGCTAATGTGCCTATATCCAATCATACATGGTATCTTAGCATTCTTAGGATCGCCTATCTTGATCTTAGGTTCAATTATGGTGAAAGGAGATCGCGGGTTATCAATAAGATTGTTACAATATGCAATCTCCTCCTTAGTGGGGTATAGATTAAAGTAGTCATTAAGCTTCGGATCTATTTCCTCCTCCTCTATTCTTTCAACAACATTCACAAAGTCATTAGGCCCTAGGTCCTTATTTGAATACAAGGCGGTTGCTAGGTCACTAAACGTATGTTCGAGCTCAATCTTAATCAACCTATTAAGCTCTCTAAGCTCCCTAATCTCACTCTCAATTTGTTCACGTAACACAACCACTTCTCTAGGGGACAGGGGTGGATTCGCGTTTTCCATAATGGTCAACGGAATAGTCAATGAGTTTAATTTACTAACAAAGGCACAAAGAAATGAGATAGACTAAAGAAGACCTAAAAATAAAAATAAAATCTTACTAGAATGGAATCTAGCAAGTAGACCTAATAAAAAGAAATTCTAACCTAGACAATAATTATTCCCCGGGCTGCGGCGCCAAAAACTTGATGCGTGGGAATTGCAACAGGCTTTACCTCTCGAGGGATCTCGAGAAGCTTACAACCCCCACCAGGCAGTGTACCTGATCGTTGTAGTATAGTATAGTGACAAGTACCGGGGGATTGATCGTTCAGCTTAGGAATAGTGTCGCTAGGATTAGAAAGCCTAATTACTAGTTCTAAAGGTGAGGGATGATTATTTTTGTGTTTTTATATTTTTATGAAAGCAAGTAAAAATCTCGGGTTTTGGAAGAGTAGGCGGAATTAGTTGCTATTCAACTAACCCAAAACTAAGATGCAATCAAAATAAAATAATAAAAATGAAAATAAACTAATTTATACTAAAGTTGTGAGCAGTAATTGGAGAAAATGTGTTTACTTAGATTTCACTACTCCCTAGATATCTTTTACACGTTAATTACTTGTTATAATTGCATGGATGACGGATCGTATTCCTTAATACCATTCATGGGGTGGCATACATAACTCCCCAATTCTATGAGCTCTTATCTCCTCCTACACCATGCCCAACACAACTATAGGGATTGTAAACAGTGGCTCATGCATTAAATACAACCAATAAAGACCTAGTACGCCTCGGTTCATGTTTCTTAAGACGTTCAAGCATGTTACCATTTGGAGATCTGCCAGTTTTCTTAAGCCTAACATATAAATCATTCACCCAAGACAAGAATAAACAAGTAATCAACACATAATCAATATCTAGGTTTCATTAGATCTAAGCAAACACAAAAGAGATCTAGCCTAGCATGATAGAATTAAGATAAGAACATGATATAGACAACCAACACATAGACATATTGATTGAATTAGAAGAACACTTATCTCAATTACAATGCAAGGTATCAAGGGTTTGGAACCCTTGAAAAACCTGTAAAAGTTGCACCAAAATCGTCTTTAGGGTTTCTCCAAAACTTCTCTCCTAAATGTGAAAAACTAGAAAACTATATATAGGAAAATAGGGGTGACGGCGTCAAGACAAACAATGTGACGCCGTCACCTCGCCGCCAAATACTTCCTCGGACGGCCTTGATCTACTTCTGACGCCATTAAGGCCTAGGCCGTCACACAAATTACTCTTGACGCCCTGTGTGTGACGCCGTCATCAACTACAGATTTTTATTCTTGGGGTTTTGACGCCGTCAGGAAAACTCTTGACGCCTTCATGAACTACGGATTTTAATTCTTGAGGTTTGACGCCATCATGGCATTACTCTTGACGCCGTCACCTACTGTTCTCAGCATGGAAAATTGAGACTTTGCTGTTTTCTTCACTTTTATGCTCCAAAAACGTCCAAAATGGCTTCTTTTCCAGAATTCACTCTCCAAGTACCTAAAATCACAAAAGGAACGATTTAGGGCAATATTTGATCAAATAAATTCGGATTCGGGCTTAAATGACCCCCTAAAAACGGATCATTTTTCGCCTCATCAGTGGCAATGGCAGCGGCATCACCAAACGGCATGGCCATACCGCCGGTGAACACCGCCGCTACCTCGGCAGTATGGCCAACGACATGGCTTCAGCGGTAATATATGATTCGGAGGTATGGGATTGTAATGTTGTAAAATGTAACCGTTGGGTGGGTTTTTGGATATTATTGGTGGGAGGTATGAAAAAGGCATGGTTGCCACTAAAAAAGGGTTGGGAGGTATGAAAAAAATATGAATGAGGTGGAATGAGGTGGAATGATATTATTGGTGGATTTGAGAGGTATGGATGATTTCGGAAGCATGACTGCCACCCTCCTAAGAGACTCTTCAACCGCCAAAAGAAGCATTCAAAAACATTCAAATATCTTAAAAGCCAATGATACTATTATAAGAAAAATAAATAAACCAGCTAACAAGTTAACAAGAAGCTAAGGGCCTGAATCAAAGCATAAATGTGAGTCTCATGACTATGGTAATGGGTCTAAGTCAAATGTAGATAATTTGGTATCCTAAAAAAAGTGATGTCCATAATTTTGTTCTTTTTCATTTAGCTCAAATATATCTACATGGTGGTTTCTAATATTGGGCGGGTTCTTTAGATAACCTCCATGGCTGTGTTTTTGCAATAATTTACTTGGGTTTTCTATATCCTTTGAAAAATTGAAAATGCTCTCTAAAAGGTATATTATCTCACTAAAAATATTTTTAGTGAAATATTATTCCTTTTAGCGAGTATCTTCAATTTTATTATTTTTAGTGAAATATCATGGCGTCACTATAGGCTTTTGAATATATACCATGTCTTCTTTGGTAGTAAGTGACTAATGGCCGGGTCTAGCCATAAACGGCTGGGTCAAACCGTATTTGGCTGGGTCTTGCCATATAATGGCCTTGTCTAGCCATATAATAGCCGGGTAAAGTCACATATGGCCATGTCTAACCATATATGGCCTGTTCTAGCCGTATTGATCACTTGATTCCTGTTAGTGCTCCAAGGACGCAAATGCGATGTACTTGGTCAACTGCATTTATAGATAATAGCCATATAAGGTTTTTGGACTTGCATGGTTGACTTATGTTCTTGAAATTATATCATACCACTAGGATCTGCGTAATGGTTATTTAACTTGAGTATGTGGAATCATGTTTAGCTATTTGGACGTTTTTGAAGATTTTGAAGATTTAGCTATTTGGATGTCTGATAAAGGTTGACGGACGTACCCTCAACCCTGTATGTGCATACAAAGTTTTTGCACTAGTAAAAACACATTTCTTTTTCTAAAAAGATTCAAAATAGAGAATTAAAGTAGGAATTATGTTCTTACAATAGAAAATTGAAGTAGGAATTATGTTCTTACAAAGTATAGAAGAGTGCAAGCACAAGCAGATATAACATACAGCGTCAAGCAGTGGGCCCAGAGCCTGAGAGATGAAAGATATATTATCGTTATTTGTAATATGGGTTGTTGTTTCAATACATTAGGATGCATACCATCTTGAACCTTCTCTGACATTGCCAATGGTCAATAAGTCCATGGCTGTAGAGTCTTCGCCCTGTTGCATCCCTTGCCCAAAATAATTCAGCGGAAGCACAAGAAATGTGCAAAGAATAGTGGCAATTGCGAAGATACGTATACTGTGCATAAAATAAAAAGTAATTTAAGTATATATTGATTTAAAAAAAAAAGGTTTATAAGAAAAGAGTAGCACCTAAAAATGACGATCCTGAGAAAGACAACTGCATCAATACCGCCACAAGCAAAAATGTCCTCTTCAGTAGCTTCCCAAGATTTTAAAATCCAGCTTGCGGAAGGAACAAATCTTTCAAAGCAGAGGTTCTCGTTACGTGTTCTGCCCTGAGCAATCCTTTGGCCAAAGTAAACTCTAACATTGAGTGGTTGTTTTCTGAGTATGGAATACAGGGAGAACATTCCCACTGAAATCCCAATGTTCATACCAGCCGATGTCAATAAAGCTGGTATGTCCATCTTTTAACTTCACTTTAAACCCTAACTAGTCGGTATTTAGCAATCAACTGTCCTCAATCATACACACTAGTAAAACTTAAAACTCGTAACCACACGCGCCTGTAAGATAACAATACCAACATCAAGACCAGAATTCACTTAATGCATGCATTATTAGATTATACTAATTGAAAGAAGAAAACATATAGCTTGGTTTTGTGGCAAATCTAGAATAACGAATATGACCAACAATCAAACAACGAACGAACGTAAATAAATGAATATATACCATGTAACAAAATTTGAAATTCGCCAACATATAAGAAAAAAGGGTTCCTAAAGCAAATTAAATGAATGAAACAAAATAAATTTCGAAAAAAGGAAGATATAAAACCTGTAAATGCACGTTACTTGCAACCCGTCCAAAGAAAACTTCCCGGTTGATATCGATTGATGGTGTTACAAATATATGTTGAAAGAAGAAATTGTTTCAAGGCAGGAGGAGGATGATTATTGAAAACCTACAATTCAAAATGAAATGAAAATTAGAACAAAAATTTGGGTTTTCTTTTTTCTGTTGGTTTAAGAGGCAGAAATCACCCTCAAAAAATGAGCCACATAAATAATATTGTTATGATAAATATGCGGCACGAGGGAACTCTCATTTTCAAATGAATGAAGAAAAGGAAAAACTCTCGTGTTACGTCTTTAACCGTCGATGATGAGTACTATGTTAACTAACTACCATCTTTTATACATTATAATATAATAAGAATCTTTCAACAAATGAGTTATGATTAAACGAGAAGAAAAGTTAAAATGAGAAGACAAATAAGTTATGATTAAATGAGAAGAAAAGTTAAAATGAGAAGATAAGAAATAAAACACAACAACACATTTCAGATTCATTTATAAAAATATATGCATTTCCTTTTAAAATTCTCACGTTTATTTAAAATTTGTGCCTAGAAATCTTTCTTATTTTTCTAATTTTAGTTTATCTTCTCACTGGATTCATTCAATGTTGTGTTATTTATTATTATTTTTTTAATTTTTTATTTTTTTAACTTTAGTCTTAAATATTTTTATTTGTATTATATAATACTAGATGAAAATTATACCAATAAAATTACATTTAAAACCCAATCAATTCATATATTTTACATCAATTATTATATAATATAAATTAAAGTATTTATAGTTAAAGTTAAACAAGAAATACTACAAAAAGGTCAAACTAAACACTTATTTTGGACTAAAATATAAGTAAGTCGCGGAATTACCCGGAAGAAGTAGAAGAGACCATAGGAACCCCGATGGAAGTAGAACCTTTGGACCAAACACAACTAGAGGAAATATGTTTGAATACTTGTAGTCATAACATTTCTCGTAGTTCTAGGGAAGCTTCTAATTTTGATGGACCGGGACCTCAACCCTTACTCAATTTTCCATCGTTTGATATAAGTCTAGGAAACAAAAGAGGAGCCGACCAAACCATTAACCCATATAGTTCGGGTAGTTTTAGGATGAAGGTTGTAGATCCTTTAGACATCACACATCACCTTCACCTCATGTGGCATATTTCCTTTCTAATGGTGTGTATCGTTATTATCACCCGCACTTAATCCTAAGTATAGGGAAAACCTTCCCATTATCCATTAAATAAAGGTAGAGTCAGGCTTGTGACTCGAACAAAAACAAGTGCTTAATGGGAGACAACTCATGTTTATTTGTTTGATGTTTTTCATTTTAGTACTGTTTATGTCATATATGCCGTTCATATAATTGTTTTAATTTTCATGTTTTACATAATTTGTGAAAATGCTTTATTTTGTATTTAAGTTCGTCTTAATTACTTATGAAATAAGTGTAAAAAAAGTCTTATTTGTTTTAAAGAACATAATTCGAAAATGAAAAAAAATTTACAATTTATAATTAGCATATATTCTATCTTGTTTGCTTGAGTCAAATGCTCGTATCGCGTAAAGATAAATCATTTACAGGAACTTATAGGTTTGAAATTTTTCATAACTTTTAAATTTCCCGATTCCATTAAAAATTTATTTTGCAAGCATTATATCTTAATTTCTTTCTAGTTTAGTTAATAATGAATTCGATGCATTTGTATATTATTCACCACCAATTTTACGCGAGGTTTCGTGTTTGTTTTTTAATGATCTACAGTTTGTATTGGACAACAAGCAAATAAATGGACTATCATATCTTCTTGGTGGAGGATTTAACCGCATTTCCGTTTTCCATTCATACCGAGCTAATAAAGGGAGTACTAGTTTCTTTAATCTCTTTTATTTTTCCATTTACTGATTTTGGTACTTTCAGAACATTGAGTACAATGTTCAATTTAAGTGTAGGAAGGGTAAAAAGGGACACCTTAGAAACTAGCCACACATTATTTGTTTTGTTTATAAATAATTGTATAATAAACCGAAAGAAATACTTGTAAAGGTGATTTTAGCATAAATTATTTTTTTTGTATGACATTTACACGTGAAACTTTAGTCTTAATAAAGCGTATTATGGATAGAAATTAACCAAAGGGCCTCTGGTCTAGCGGTATGGAGGTTTTACCCTCCTAGGCAAGGTCTCAAGTTCGAGTCTTGTCTAGGGCGATAGGGGTTTCCTTCCGCGTGTGTAAAGGGAAGGGTGCCATTGCCTTCTGGGCTGGACCCAACCTGGTTGTGTGGGCTCGCTACGCCTTCTGGGCTAGGAGCCATGTAGCCACAATTGCCGTTCAAAAAAAATTATGGATAGAAATTATTTAGCTAGCACTACAACCTTACCGTTCAAAATTCCACCAAAAAGTGTGAGGTTCCAACCGTGGCAGCTGGATTGGCGGCCGGCGGTTGGAATCAAAAAAATGGGACAGAAAGTTTCGACCATGGCGGCTGGAATGGCAGCCGGCTATTGGAAATGATTTTGGGCAACAAAATGTTTCAGCCGTGGCGGTTGGATTGGCGAACGGCGGCTGCTGCACTAATTTTTTATTCAATCAAGCTAGGCCACAAGACGTGAATGATTGTAAGGCATGGAAATTAATCAAAACTCACAAAAAATGTGATCAATTTCCCCGTAGCAGCGCCAAAAAACTTGATGTGTCTCACGAGTGCAAGTTTTAAAATTTATAATACGATCTACCAATGATTCAAACGAAACACATACGAGCAAGTATACTCGTCCGTGTGTAGCAAGAAATGATTCGGTAAGCCGAGGTCGTTCATAAGGATTTGTTTAGTTTCGATACGTGAGCTTTAAGATTAACAATTTCGCAACAAGTAACCAAATAAATAATAATAACGAAGAATTCAATATATTTAAACTACACTTGCCTATACTACTATGAACAATTCACTTTGTTTGATTGTGACAGTGGTTCCAACATTTTGATCAAGAGAATTAGATGGTGTTCTAATCTACTATTTCTATCACTAGCCATTCTCGTCAAGATTTTAAGATGATAAAAACAAGTATTAAGTTTGATCATGCAATTCAAGACCAAGTATATTCAATTAACCGATTCACGATAGTTTCACAAATTAATTGACAAATACACCTTTAATTTCTTGTTTAATTATGTTACTTACGAAATGGTCAATACATAAGGTAGCGCCTTCATAGACAAAGGACTATAATTGGTTAATTCATGATGTCCCTCTCAACCTATTACAATATGAAAAACCAATTTAACTTGATAAACAATTGTCACGTGAAACTTATAAAAGTATAATTCGATCTTAATTATGGCTTGAAATTGAGTTGAACCATCTTAGTCACAATTAATCAATTCTCATGTTACAAACATCATCTAGACAAGTGCAAAAAGGCACTAGCCACTCATAGCAAACAAAGTCATAATCACAGAAAATTGATCACTTGAAAACATATTAAAAGAGTCTTACAAAGGTTGTAATCTTGATTACATGAATTAGGAATGATGCCTATGTGATTAGTAATAATCCCTTGATGATTTCAATGATGAATTACGGTTTCTTGCTTCACTTCTTTCCTGCGTTTTTCCACCCTTGAGGGCTATTCTTGAGAGAGTTTTTGATATGATAATTAATTCAGGATCCCAAATATTTCTACCCTCCAACCAATATATATTAACCCAACTAACCCAAATAGATTTCTTTCTACAAGCAATGTTCCAAAGATGTTTGGCCATAAGTGTAACAACCGCGATTTTAGCAGGTCAGTTTAATTGATAGTCTTGACTCGGTTGATGTTTGTTTGGTGTGTCTTAGGTGATTGAAGTGATATATAAGTGATATAGGTGCGTTTTAGCACTAAATCCCTTTGCGTAAATGGTTTTATTGTGATTTGGAAAGTTTGGAATTTGGGAAAGTTCATTTTGATCACCTTTGTGGTGTAGAAATGACTTGTGTAGTTTTGGTGTTTTTGTGATTTTGCGTAACGAGTCTTCGTTCAAGTATTTGAGCATTAGCAAGTTACGAGGAGTTTGTTTTTATGTGTTATACATTTATAAAGGGTGAAAATCTATTTTTGAAAACTTTGTTGTGAAAATGATAATTTTCCGAGTTATCGTAAAAACTAAGGTTTATCACGTAAGATGTTAGGTTTTGTTATGGGAGTTTATAAAATATAAAAATTATAAGGTTTTGAGTGTAGTAGTTAAATTTAATAAAAGAAAATATATGTTTTATAAAATTTGGCCCAAAGGAGTGTTTTAGGAGAAAAAGGAAACCCAATTGTAGCCCATTTACAATTTTAAGCTAAGGAATCCTAATCCAACCCAAACAAGCCCAACCCCCAATCCATATCACCATAACAAATGACCCAAACCTCTATTTTTCTGCAAATTATGATCGACCAAGGGCAAGGAAGAGAAGAAAAATTAGGGTTATAGTTTTCAAGCAATAAACAAGAATCAAGGTAAAATCCTTAAACTCTATGTTCAATTAATTGATTAATTATTGGAATTCATGTAATATTAAGTATGATGGATTTAGGGTTTATCAACTTATGTAAATTAATGATGTAAAACAAGTTAGAATCATTAATTGATACTTGTATGATGATTGGTTAAGAGAATTGAGCTTAAAACGCGTTAGTTTATACGTTAGGGTTTGGACAGAAAGTTAGTGCTATAAAGATACGAGTGTATTTAATAGATGGTGAAGAGTTAGATCGCGAATTTTTAGTCTAAATTAACTTTTAATGAAAGATCTTTCCAAAAAGTCCAGCCACGATTGATTTCAAGGTTGGGAAGTTAGCCTTTTGATTTTTCTTTGATAAGGTGTCAAAGCTGTTAAACCGAGACAGAATTTGGGTAAAAGTTTGATAGTGATTTGTGGGTGAAAAAGTGATATTAAGGTTAGCCCTTCTGGAAAAGTTGAGTTTTAGGTTATCTTAGACTACCACGAAAAGGATTCGCGATAAAAAGTTGTAGAAGTAGTTTATTTTAATTAATATTTTTTGGTGTGCGTTCAGATCCGAATCTGGATAGTTGACAAGTTTGATTTTCTTATTGGTACTTGTGGGTGTTATTAGACCATGGATTTCTGGGATTAGCTTGTATGCTTATGAGAGACCATGGTGAATGGTGTGAGTTGTTGAACTTTAATTGTTATTATTTCATGTGGGCGAATGTACCCTAAAATTCTGCGTTTTTCTGATTTTAAAAGTGCAAGGAATTTAGTGAGTATTAGGTTGTGGTGATGATTATTATGGGGTCTAGGAGATCCTGGGTCATATGAACCTTAGACATCCATCATATGCGTATTACATGGGTTATAGGTTTTAGCTTGGCCATGTGTAATGTGGATTTATTTTGTGTGTTATAGATTTGTGATTTGGGTTTGTGGAAGCTGCAAAGTTTGAGGTGAGTTCATAGTCCCATATTTTTACTTTGTTTTAAACTTAGGATGGGAATGATGCTTGTCTTAAATGGTTTAAGTTACTGTGATTATGTGTGATTTAAAAGAGCTTGGACTTATAATGTTATCGTATGTATGCTATATGTGATGATTATATGTTGTGATTATTGTGGATTATCGGGAATTATCAGCCATGTATTATCAGTAACTCAATTGGGAGGATGCTTATCCTATTGCTCGCGCATGCGACCTAATTGATGTCAATATCGGACATGCATATCAGAGACTTAATTGGGAGGATGCTTATCCTGTTGCTCGCGCATGCGACCTAATTGATGTCTATATTGGAGCGGGGGACACGTTCCGACCTAATGGTTGCCTTATGTGTATTGGTTGCCTTTATCTTGTGTGATTACATATTAGCTTATATGATAACTTTAATTATTCATCCAGCTATATATTTTTATGATCATAGTGAATTGGTTGCCTTAAGAGTGTATGATGAGGCGAAAAATGATCCGTTTTTAGGGGGTCATTTAAGCCCGAATTCAACTTTATTTGATCAAATATTGCCCTAAATCGTTCCTTTTGTGATTTTAGGTACTTTGGGAGTGAAATCTGGAAAAGGAAGCAATTCGGACATTTTTGGAGCATAAAAGTGAAGAAAACGCCAAAGTCTTAATTTTCCATGCTGGGAACAGTAGGTGACGGCGTCAAGAGTAATTCCCTGACGGCGTCAAGAGCAAAATTCCATGACGACCCAGTACAGATTTGTCGGCGTCACGAAGGTAGGGCGTCAAGAGTAAAAGTCATGACGGCCTGGAAATGATTTAGTCTTGACGGCGTCAAATGTAGATCAAGGCAGTTCGAGAAGAGTTTTGGCGGCGAGGTGACGGTGTCACAAGCTTTGTCTTGACGCTGTCAGACCTCTTTTCCTATATATAGTTTTCTAATTTTTCACATTTAAAAAAGAGAGAAGTTTTGGGAGAAACCCTAAGTACGATTTTGGTGTAACTTTACAAGTTTTTCAAGGGTTCTAACCCCTTGATACCTTGCATGTGTAATCAAGATAAGTGTTCTTTTAATTCAATCAATATGTCTATGTGTTGGTTGTCTATATCTTGTTCTTGTCTTAATTCCATCATGCTAGGCTAGATCTATCTTGTGTTTGCTTAGATCTAATGAAACCTAGATGTTAATTATGTGTTGATTACTTGTTTATACTTGTTTTGGATGAATGATTTATATGTTAGGCTTAAGAAAACTGGCAGATCTCCAATTGGTAACATGCTTGAATGTCTTAAGAAACATGAACCGACGCGCACTAGGTCTTTATTGGTTGTATTTAATGCATGAGCCACTGTTTACAATCCGTATAGTTGTGCTGGGCATGGTGTAGGAGGAGATAAGAGCTCATAGAATTGGGGAGTTAAGTGTGCCACCCCATGAATGGTATTAAGGAATACGATCCGTCATCCATACAATTATAACAAGTAATTAACGTGTAAAAGATGTCTAGGGAGTAGTGAAATCTAAGTAAACACATTTTCTCCAATTACTGCTCACAACTTTAGTATAATTTAGTTTATTTTCATTTTTAGTATTTTATTTTGATTGCATCTTAGTATTGGGTTAGTTGAATAGCAACTAATTCCGCCCAAATCCTTCAAACCCGAGATTTTAACTTGCTTTTCATAAAATATAAAAATACAAAAAATAATCTTCCTTCACCTTTAGAACTAGTATTTAGGTTTTCTAATCCTAGCGACACTATTCCTAGCTGAACGATCAATCCCCCGGTACTTGTCACTATACTATACTACAACGATCAGGTACACTGCCTGGTGGGGGTTGTAAGCTTCTCAAGATCCCTTGAGAGGTAAAGCCTGGTGCGATTCCCACGTATCAAGTTTTTGGCGCCGCAGCCCGGGGAATAGTTATTGTCTAGGTTAGAATTTCTTTGTATTAGGTCTACTTGCTAGATTCCTTTCTAGTAAGATTTTTTTTTAGGTTCTCTTTAGTCTATCTTTTTCTTTGTGTCTTTGTTTGTAAAAACCTTTCCATTGACTATTCTGTTAGCCGTTATGGAGAACGCGAATCCACCATACTACCAACCACGAAATTCACCCACTCCAAATGACATCTTGATGTTTAAACAACATGAGGATGAACCTATCTATGATGCATGGGCTCGTTTTAAATATTTACTCCGAAAAGTCCCTCATCATAATTTCGATCTGTGGTCCCTAATTGAAATATTTTACCATCGTGTCGACCACTATAGCAAAATGGACATTGACCATGCCGCAGATGGGGACCTTTGGGGATTAAGTGTTAATGAAGCATGGGAAACCATAGAGAATTGTGCCAAACTTGCCAAAAAAATGGACAACCCAACAAACGTTGTTACAGATCAATTGATAGCAAGTTTAAGGGAACAAGCAAGAAGATTGTTTGGGGATAAACCTATAGATGAGATAACTGGGCACACGGGGTGGTTTGATTTCACCACAATACAAGCTGAGCACATTGGTAATCCTAATAAGATGGAGGATAGAGTTGAAAATTTAAACCCACCAAGTACCCCACAAGTCCTACCGTCATTTGAGGCATATACACCGCCCGTGACTTATTCGGATGAAGTAGAAGAGACTTTAGGAACCCCAATAGAGGTAGAACCTTTGAACCAAACACAACTAGAGGATATAGGTTTGAATACTTATAATGATAACCTTACTCTTAGTTTTAGGGAAGTTCCTAGTTTTGATGAATCGGAGCCTCAACCAAAACCGTTACCTAATCTTCCATCCTTGGATGAAAATTTAGGAATTGAAATAGGTTCCGATCCACCCATCAAACCATATAGTCCGGGTAGTCTTAGGACAAAGGTAGTGGACTATAAGCCTTGTAGAGAGGAAGCCAATATAGGAGTGGAAAATGACCTTACATGCTTACATCACCCATTTATGATTGATCATAAGAAACATTATGGGTTTAAACCAGGTTTATTAGGTCAAGGTGGATTCCCAACTAGTGGTCTCTCGAAATTGATAGAAAATGATCCCTTTTTAGGAGAAAATCTTAATCCACCCATTAACCCGATTAAATTAGGTAAGGTTATGATGATAGGAGCACACCCCTTTGAATATATAATTCATCCACCACTCTTTCCTCACGAGGCATATTTTCACCCTAAGGGTGTGTATCGCTACTTCCACCCGCACTTAATCCTAAGTGTAGGGAAAACCTCTCCTATTTTCGTTAAATAAGGGTAGAGTCAGGCTCGTGACTCGAACAAAAACAAGCGCTTATTGGGAGGCAACCCAAGCTTTATTTATTTGTTTTGTGTGTTTTCATTTGTTTTATTTGTTTGATGTTATTTGCTTCCGTATGCATGCTTTATTTTTATTGTTGGTAGATCATGTTTGAAAACTAAATAATGGAAATACTTTATTTTGTTGTTTGGCCTAGTCTTAACTTCACCCAAAAGTATTTTTGCAAAAGATAAGTGTAAGTGGAAACCCCAAATATGTTTTTAAGAAACAAACCGATCATGATTCTCCACGATATTAAATGAACATGTATATTCGTATTTGTTAGAGTCAAATGCTTGTATAGAGTCATAATGAAGTTTTGCAGGATTTTCCAGGAAGTAGGACCAAGTTTTTCCAGAAATTTTCCGGAAACTTAACATAAGAATTTCTGCAGGTCAATTCTAACGGCGTCAGGAGTTTACTCTTGACGGCGTCAGGTGTAAAAATCTGGAAATTTTACCGGTTTTGTTTTTCTAACGGAGTCTTATGGTTTTTGTGAATTATTAAGTTTTATAATCTCCAGGAGATCTGCAAACTTCATTCCACAAGCATTATATCTTATTTTGTTTTCTAGGATTTAGTAACTTATATAGGATGCCGCCGATTTTACGCGAGGTTGTCTTGTCTATTTTGTCAGGTTTTACAGGTTATGTATGACAAGAAGATGATTTATATTCTGGAAGGGAAGCTTTGATTGTTCATTTTCTTGGGGGAAGATTTAACCTAGCCACCTAATTATCCATACCGAGCGAATCAGGGGAGTATTTGATTTCATTCTCTTTACTTTTTCACTTTTACATACTTTACTTGAACATTGGGGACAATGTTCATCTTAAGTGTAAGGGGATGGTAAAAAGATGATACCTTACATATGCACTTTCGCTTGAGTTTGTTTTGTTTAATGGTAGATGTGTAATAAAACTATGAGAAATACTTGTTAGTGCAATTTTAGCGCCAAATTTAAAATTTTTTACAACATTTAGGAGTGAAACTTTAGCCATAGCAAGCGTCTCATAGATAGGAGATTGTATGACTAGCACATAACCGTATCATTCAGAAAAATTTTCCACCCAAATATGTGAGGTTCGCCTTTAGATTTGATAGGAAAAGCATTTACCTATTAGTGCTTATGAGTGTACCGGTAGCATTTAGATTCTAGAACTTGCGTTAGTGATGCATCCCGAGACCGCTAGTGAGACTACATTCGTGTAGTAGGATTTGCTACATGATAAGAGGCATTAGGATCACCCCTGTGTTAAACCCGTATTGTGATTACTTGACCATTTAAGTCATATTACTTGGCTAGTTAAGTCAACTAATTTTTCCCACACCCTTAGCGTTGTACTCATTTTTAGTACACGAAACCCCTAGTACACCCCTCCGAGCCTATCTTTTCGTTTCTAACTTTAAGCATCTTACTTAAAGGAAGAATTTGTTACACCCCACTTAAATGTACACCCAAATAGCCTTAGCCTTCCGTGTATGCGCTCATTTTTAGTGCATTATTGTTATTTGTTAAACCCTAAGTTAACTTTCTAATTGATTACATGGTTGCTAAGTCGAGTCAAATCCTTGTACATATTGTTTTGGGACGATTGGGACTCATGGGTAAGTACTTATTTTATGGAGTAATGGGGAAGAACATCATATATTACCCCCATATGTACGTTAATCTTAAAAGTGCTCCAAGTGTTTTGATTTTCTTAATTCGAGTCATTAGATTAGTTTATTGTAAAGTATGTAAAGATTCAAGTGTAAGGGGAATTCTCATCCCCTATGATGTATTATTTTGGATGGTAGGGTAAAAGTGTATGCAAAAAAAAAAAAAAAAAAGAAAAAAAAAAAAAAAGAAAAAAATCGAAAAATCAAGAAAAAGAAAAAAAAATAGAAAAAGGAAAGAAGAGAAAAAAAACATACGGACTACCATCCCTTTTTATTCTATGTTCATTTTATGTTTTTGTTATTTTTCATTTATTAGCATAAGTCGAGTCTAGTCTTGGCTTAGCAACGCCATATTGTACATGTAATTAACCAAGAGTGTTAACTCGCCACCAGTAAAACTTCCTTTATCCAACAAAACCGTGTGTTTCATATCCCTACACCTAACGTTACAACCCTTTAAAAGACCACTTTGATAGTTTATCCTAGGTGCTTACGCCATGTGGTGGAGGTTTGATCCTTTCCCAAGCCTATGGTAATCTATTTTGCTATGACAGGTAGTGAGAGATATCTTCCGTTTCCATTTTGTAATTTACACTTTATTACACCCGAGAGATGTGAGTATCTAAACACTATTTGTGAGGTGCTTGTGTATGACCTCCGTGCTTGTCTATTGGTCTTTAGTGGAATGATTATTTGTTGTAATTACTTTTATATTAGTATTAAATGACCCCTAACTTGTATTTTGAGTAGAATAAAAGAGCATTTGCTTGAGGACAAGCAAATCTCAAGTGTAAGGGTATATGATGAGGCGAAAAATGATCCGTTTTTAGGGGGTCATTTAAGCCCGAATTCAACTTTATTTGATCAAATGTTGCCCTAAATCGTTCCTTTTGTGATTTTAGGTACTTTTGGAGTGAAATCTGGAAAAGGAAGCAATTCGGACATTTTTGGAGCATAAAAGTGAAGAAAACGCCAAAGTCTTAATTTTCCATGCTGGGAACAGTAGGTGACGGTGTCAAGAGTAATTCCCTGACGGCGTCAAGAGCAAAATTCCATGACGACCCAGTACAGATTTGACGGCATCATGAAGGTAGGGCGTCAAGAGTAAAAGTCATGACGGCCTGGAAATGATTTAGTCTTGACGGCGTCAAATGTAGATCAAGGCAGTCCGAGAAGAGTTTTGGCGGCGAGGTGACGGCGTCACAAGCTTTGTCTTGACGCCGTCAGACCTCTTTTCCTATATATAGTTTTCTAATTTTTCACATTTAAAAAAGAGAGAAGTTTTGGGAGAAACCCTAAGTACGATTTTGGTGTAACTTTACAGGTTTTTCAAGGGTTCTAACCCCTTGATACCTTGCATGTGTAATCAAGATAAGTGTTCTTTTAATTCAATCAATATGTCTATGTGTTGGTTGTCTATGTCTTGTTCTTGTCTTAATTCCATCATGCTAGGCTAGATCTATCTTGTGTTTGCTTAGATCTAATGAAACCTAGATGTTAATTATGTGTTGATTACTTGTTTATACTTGTTTTGGATGAATGATTTATATGTTAGGCTTAAGAAAACTGGCAGATCTCCAATTGGTAACATGCTTGAATGTCTTAAGAAACATGAACCGACGCGCACTAGGTCTTTATTGGTTGTATTTAATGCATGAGCCACTGTTTACAATCCGTATAGTTGTGCTGGGCATGGTGTAGGAGGAGATAAGAGCTCATAGAATTGGGGAGTTAAGTGTGCCACCCCATGAATGGTATTAAGGAATACAATCCGTCATCCATACAATTATAACAAGTAATTAACGTGTAAAAGATGTCTAGGGAGTAGTGAAATCTAAGTAAACACATTTTCTCCAATTACTGCTCACAACTTTAGTATAATTTAGTTTATTTTCATTTTTAGTATTTTATTTTGATTGCATCTTAGTATTGGGTTAGTTGAATAGCAACTAATTCCGCCCAAATCCTTCAAACCCGAGATTTTAACTTGCTTTTCATAAAATATAAAAATACAAAAAATAATCTTCCTTCACCTTTAGAACTAGTATTTAGGTTTTCTAATCCTAGCGACACTATTCCTAGCTGAACGATCAATCCCCCGGTACTTGTCACTATACTATACTACAACGATCAGGTACACTGCCTGGTGGGGGTTGTAAGCTTCTCAAGATCCCTTGAGAGGTAAAGCCTGGTGCGATTCCCACGTATCAATGTATGTGTGTCTTAAACCTATGAATCTCACCAACATTATGTTGACGTTTTAAGCATCATTTTCAGGTGAGCTTTCTAAGGATAAGATAGAAGGATGTGATTAGACGAGACCTTAGTTGCATTTGAAGTGGTTTATCATCTATGTTTTGATTTATGTATTGTTACGAATTTTGTTTTGGTTATTTTGTTTTGGGGTATTGTTACAACACTTTGTGTTTGTACTTTGCTCTATTTTTGAACATGTAGTTGTTTCTCTATATAGATACCAGGTGTTGTGATGATATCCATGAAGTTACACCATCGCGTTTCCGCCTTGGCGAGGTGTGACAATAAGGGCAACATTCCAAAGATGTGTAGACCTTAAGCCTAACCCTCTTTGACTCTTAGATTTACAAACGTCTTTCCACGCAACGCTCGCCATTCCCCTAATAGAATCTCCTCTTGTCCACAGAAATTTCTTAAGGAGTCTATCAATATCATTACAAATCTCTATAGGCAGCATAAATAGGGAAGACCAATAAACTTGTAACAAGTTAAGAATAGAAGAAATAAGTTGTAGTCTACCAGAGAAAGATAGTACCTTGTTTCTCCCGTCCCCAATTCTTTTCTTAATTACTTCAATTAGGCCTTTACAATCATTAGTAGACAACCTTTTAGACACCAAAGGCACGCCCAAATATTTAATTGGCAGGACTCCTTCCTTGAATGGCATAACCAAGCTAATGTCAGCTTTCACAGTTTCAGCAACATTTCGAAAAAAATCCTCACTTTTTGCCATACTTGGAAGCAAACCAGAACTTAGATAGAATTCATCTAAACCTCTTTTTAATACAGACGCAGAGATAAGATCTCCATGACAGAGCATCAACAAGTCATCCGCAAAACACAAACTGGTTATCTTTAGCTCTTTACACTCCAAGTGTTATTTAAACAACTTCTCTTCCCTTACTTGCCTCACAACCATCATATTTAAAACCTCCATAACTAAAGTAAAGAGATACGGGGAAATGGGGTCCCCTTATCTCAATCCTTTACCCGCTTTAAAATATCCATTGGGCTCACCATTTATGAAAATAGAGAAAGAAGCTGTGGTTAGACACACCATGATCCAGTGAACCATAATAGGGTGAAAACCAAAGCATTTTAAAATGAATTCAAGAAACTGCCAAGTTTAGTTCCCTAATTTTCTCTAAAATTATAGTCTTAATATAAATGTTCATTCATTTAAAAAGTTTTGTTGTGTTTTGTAACACGTATGCAAGACCAAATAATTGTGTGAAAGCAACTACTTGTATGAAACAATGTAGTTATTTTAAATTTGTGTAACTATACTTACCTCGGTACTCAAAGCTACAGAGATAGTAGTACTTTAGTTATGATGATTATAGAGTGACTTTGAGTTTTAAGAACGGTGGCAGTGGCAGCGGCATCACCAAACGGCATGGCCATACCGTCGGTGAACATCGCCGCTACCTCGGCGGTATGGCCAACGGCATGGCTTCAGCGGTAATATATGATTCGGAGGTATGGGATTGTAACGTTGTAAAATGTAACCGTTGGGAGGGTTTTTGGATATTATTGGTGGGAGGTATGAAAAAGGCATGGTTGCCACTAAAAAAGGGTTGGGAGGTATGAAAAAAGTATGAATGAGGTGGAATGATATTATTGGTGGATTTGGGAGGTATGGATGATTTAGGAAGCATGACTGCCACCCTCCTAAGAGACTCTTCAACCGCCAAAAGAAGCATTCAAAAACATTCAAATATCTTAAAAGCCAATGATACTATTATAAGAAAAATAAATAAACCAGCTAACAAGTTAACAAGAAGCTAAGGGCCTGAATCAAAGCATAAATGTGAGTCTCATGACTATGGTAATGGGTCTAAGTCAAATGTAGATAATTTGATATCCTAAACAAACTGATGGCCATAATTTTGTTCTTTTTCATTTAGCTCAAATATATCTACATGGTGGTTTCTAATATTGGGCGGGTTCCTTAGATAACCTCCATTGGTTGTGTTTTTGCATTAATTTACTTGGGTTTTCTATATCTTTTGAAAAATTGAAAATGCTCTCTAAAAGGTATATTATCTCACTAAAAATATTTTTAGTGAAATATTATTCCTTTTAGCGAGTATCTTCAATTTTATTATTTTTAGTGAAATATCATGGCGTCACTATAGGCTTTTGAATATATACCATGTCCTCTTTGGTAGTAAGTGACTAATAACCGGGTCTAGCCATATAATGGCCGCGTCTAGCCATAAACGGCTGGGTTAAACCGTATTTGGCTAAACCGTATTTGGCTGGGTCTTGCCATATAATGGCCTTGTCTAGCCATATAATAGCCGGGTCAAGTCACATATGGCTATGTCTAACCATATATGGCCAGGTCTAGCCGTATTGATCACTTGATTCCTGTTAGTGCTCCAAGGACGCAAATATGATGTACTTGGTTAACTGCATATATAGATAATAGCCATATAAGGTTTTTAGACTTGCATGGTTGACTTATGTTCTTGACATTATATCATAATACTAGGATCTGCGTAATGGTTATTTAACTTGAATATGTGGAATCATGTTTAGCTATTTGGACGTTTTTGAAGATTTTGAAGATTTAGCTATTTGGATGTCTGATAAAGGTTGACGGACGTACCCTCAACCCTGTATCTGCATACACATTTCTTTTTATAAAAAGAATCAAAATAGAGAATTAAAGTACTTTTTTTTACAACCAAACACATCCTAATTAACTTTTGCTTTAGAGTACGGTGGGTCAATTGAAAATAGACTCTCTCGACTACAAAAAGACATTGGTTGATCTAACAAGTTACGTTGCCTTAGAGCAAGGCAAGCACCGACCACCCCTTTAGCTCTGCCTCTGGTTGTTATCACTTTATAGATAGAATTTTAAATATCAAAATGAAAGAAAAAACTACTACGCAATAGTTTAAGCAAATGGACACAACAATGAATTTGGAAATGAGATATAAAAACGACAAACAAGGATATATAATTTTGGTGTTAGATCACGAAATATAAAAACCACAATAAATTCAAATAAACTTAGATGTTAGGCAACCTCTATAATAGTGCCCTATACGGTGTTCACTAGAACTTGAAAAATGTGTCTTCTTCATGCACAAACCATCACTCACCAATCGCTGCACATGGATAGCACGCAAGGTCTGCTTTGATAATATACTTTACTAAGGTTGCGTTTGGTTTGTAGATGGGTTTCGGATTCAGATTTGGATTAGGATTTGAATTTAAATTTGGATTTATATTTGATATAAGAGAGAGAAAATATATTATAAAATATTCAATTAGTTATTTTTAAAAATTATATAAATAAATATATAGAGTGGGGTCCACTCATATTGGAAAAGGACAAAACATAAGTATTAAATCATACGTATATTTTTTTATACATATCAATATGTATAGAAATGAGATTATGGTTTAATTTCCAAGTTGTGGGCCACCATGTCAAACAAACACACAGATTTTCATTTCTATCATTCAATTCCTATGATACCCTCCAATGAAACGTTCCCTAAATCTATTTTCGAAACATACGGTTATAGTTTAGTTACATAATTTTCTCTAAAATTATAGTCTTAATATAAATGTTCATTCATTTAAAAAGTTTTGTTGTGTTTTGTAACACGTATGCAAGACCAAATAATTGTGTGAAAGCAACTACTTGTATGAAACACTGTAGTTATTTTGAATTTGTGTAACTATACTTACCTCGGTACTCAAAGCTACAGAGATAGTAGTACTTTAGTTATGATGATTATAGAGTGACTTTGAGTTTTTAGAGACTCTTCAACCGCCAAAAGAAGCATTCAAAAACATTCAAATATCTTAAAAGCCAATGATACTATTGTAAGAAAAATAAATAAACCAGCTTACAAGTTAACAAGAAGCTAAGGGCCTGAATCAAAGCATAAATGTGAGTCTCATGACTATGGCAATGGGTCTAAGTCAAATGTAGATAATTTGGTATCCTAAACAAACCGATGGCCATAATTTTGTTCTCTTTCATTTAGCTCAAATATATCTACATGGTGGTTTCTAATAACATGTCCTGAAATGTTCATGTTTAGATTTCGAACGAGTTGGGTTTCTAAGGTGGTTCCTGGGAAGGGTGTACACGGTCTGGTTTAGCGGGTTTTTTATATTCCAAAAGTCTTGGCCTAACCAGGAGGAACCAGGAACTCTTTTAAGCAAGAACCAAATGGCAAGGGTCTCATTTTAGCAATTTTGCAGCTATTATCACGGAAAACATAACTCTTTTCTATTTGGAGAGGAGTTTGGTTGAGGAGCTTGTTAAGCGCCCCGAGAGCTTTGAAAGAAAACTCATAGGTAGTTACAACCGGATAATATCAAATCCGAAAGATTTATCTCAGAAGAACTCCAATCAACTTCATCCAGGTATGTTGAAGTTCCTATATTTACTGGAGTCTTGATTTCTTTAATCTCCATAGAATATTTTTGACAAGTAAAAAAATTGATAATCATTCCTATCTCTAAAATAGTTCAATATCAATTTTATTACCGCTTGAATGTGCTCCAAGTAGGAGCAATTTTATGATAGTTGTATCGTTAGTTTCTTATTCTTATTGTGGCCTTTTGTTAATATGCAAGGGTAAAAAGAATACCTGGAAATGGTAATGTACCTGAAAGAGCTCAGTATTATGTATCAACTCTATCTTATAGATTTAACATGATTCTATTATGTGATGGATACTGATCCTTGTGTAATTAAAAAATGTTTAATTGTTGTTTGACAGCCTAGTACTTCTTAAAATACTATTGACTCTGGGTGTTCTATAAACTGAAATCGAAGAAACGGAATGCGAATCCGGGTGTTCGTGTTATTCACGGAAAGATATATGATTTGAAAAATGGAACCCACTTGGATTTGACTCATGTACATACTTATGTGAGTCTGTTACTGGTACTTCCGTAGACACTTAAATCTAAAAGATTATAAAGTTTCAGATTGATATGGGTTAGGGCAGAGCCGAGCTAAGCTCGAGGTTCGCTTCAAAACATTTCTAGACATTTGGCACTTATTTAGAGTTCATCCTATTTCAAGACTGCACCAGAAGTGATGATTCTGTATGCTCATCTTCGTGTTAAATCTGTTTGGTGTGCTTGGTCTACTATGTTTTGAATCTTTAGGTCTAGCCATATAATTTCCTGGTCTAGCTGTACAATGGCCGGGTAAAGTTATATATGGCTGGATTTAGCCTTATAATCGTTGGGTCTAGCCATATATGGCCGGGTTTAGCCGTATAACAGATGAGTCTAGCCATTATATTGGGCGGCTTCCTTAGATAACCTCCATTGGTTGTGTTTTTGCATTAATTTACTTGGGTTTTCTATAACCTTTGAAAAATTGAAAATGCTCTCTAAAAGGTATATTATCTTACTAAAAATATTTTTAGTGAAATATTATTCCTTTTAGCGAGTATCTTCAATTTTATTATTTTTAGTGAAATTTCATGGCGTCACTATAGGCTTTTGAATATATACCATGTCTTCTTTGGTAGTAAGTGACTAATGGCCGGGTCTAGCCATAAACGGCTGGGTCAAACCGTATTTGGCTAAACCATATTTGGCTAGGTCTTGCCATATAATGGCATTGTCTAGCCATATAATAGCCGGGTCAAGTCACATATGGCTATGTCTAACCATATATGGCCTGGTCTAGCCGTATTGATCACTTGATTCCTGTTAGTGCTCCAAGGACGCAAATACGATGTACTTGGTCAACTGCATATATAGATAATAGCCATATAAGGTTTTTGGACTTGCATGGTTGACTTATGTTCTTGAAATTTTATCATACCACTAGGATCTGCGTAATGGTTATTTAACTTGAGTATGTGGAATCATGTTTAGCTATTTGGACGTTTTTGAAGATTTTGAAGATTTAGCTATTTGGATGTCTAATAAAGGTTGACGGACGTACCCTTAACCCTGTATCTGCATACAAAGTTTTTGCACTAGTAAAAACACATTTCTTTTTCTAAAAAGAATCAAAATAGAGAATTAAAGTACTTTTTTTTACAACCAAACACATCCTTAACTTTTGCTTTAGAGTACGGTGGGTCAATTGAAAATAGACTCTCTCGACTACAAAAAGACATTGGTTGATCTAACAAGTTAAGTTGGCCTTAGAGCAAGGCAAACACCAACCACCCTTTTAGCTCTGCCTCTGGTTATTATCACTTTATAGATAGAATTTTAAATATCAAAATGAAAAAAAAAAACCTACTATGCCGTAGTTTAAGCAAATGGACACAACAATGAATTTGGAAATGAGATATAAAAATGACAAACAAGGATTTATAATTTTGGTGTTATATCACGAAATAGAAAAACCACAATAAATTCAAATAAATTTAGATGTTAGGCAACCTCTATAATAGTGCCCTATACGGTGTTCACTAGAACTTGAAAAATGTGTCTTCTTCATGTACAAACCATCACTCACCAATCGCTGCACATGGATGGCGCGCAAGGTCTGCTTTGATAATATACTTTTACTAAGGTTGCGTTTGGTTTGTATATGGGTTTCAGAAGATGGAAAAAGAAGATGCACTTCTTGCTGTCAAGCATGAATGTGGTGTATTTTCTTAGCACTGCTATTCCTGAAGATCATGGGGATGATGCTACTGTGGAACAGATAAGGAAGAGAAGCAAATGGGAGAATGATGACTATGTATGCAGAGGTTTAATTCTCAATGGTATGTCTGATTCTCTCTTTCACATTTATCAGAAGGTTGATCCTCTAAAGAACTATGGGATTCCTTGGATGCCAAATATATGGCTGAGGATGCTTCAAGTAAGAAGTTTCTTGTAAGTAATTTCACAAATTACAAAATGACTGATTCAAGACCAGTCATGGAACAATACAATGAACTTCTTGGAATAGTTGGAAAGTTTACACAACACAAAATGAACATGGATGAGGCTATTTCAGTCTCTTGTATCATTGACAAACTCCCTCCTTCTTGTAAAAATTTCAAGCATACCTTGAAACAGTTTTCTAAGGGTATAAACTGTTAATATTGAAACTTGGGATTGAAAAATGTAAATATTGATATAATTGGACCTAAAACGTAAATATATATAACTTTGGACTAACGACGTAAATATATTCCGTTAAGGGTAAAATGTGTAAATTGGAGAAACTTAAAGGATCGAATAGTAATATTGATTTTTGAATAATAAATTTTATATATAATATATATATATATATATATATATATATATATATATATATATATATATATATATATATATATATATATATATATATATATATATACGTATAAAATTTATCTAACTATAATTAAATTTTAGATGATAAAACAATACGTAATTATTTTCTTTTTACATCTACGACGTAACACATCACCTACGCACATTATGGATTATTCATAACTAATAATAAATGTTCGCAATAAAACGAGACTTAGAAACTGAAACTTGCCATATCTTTTAGGTTGTGTGTGAAGCCGTTTCCTTGCATCGTTGAGATTACGATTATTCTACTGTACTACTAAGGTGAGTTCATAGCCCACATTTAACTTGTTTTTGTGGGGGGGGGGGGGGGGGGATACATGCTCAAAAACCGAACACAAGTCTTTTCCTGATATTATTATTGCTTAAGTAGCTATTGCCAAAAGTCCCTCGATCATGAACCTTTATTACTTGAAGGGTGAACGTAAATAATTGTGAATAGATCTATTAGGGATTGACAATCCCCATTTGGTTGCTAGAGGAAAGTCACAAAATGCACTTTATTTAAATATCATAGGTTACTGGCAAATACCTATCTTGGGGGCAACTTATTTCACATCATTATTATGGATAATTTTGATGTCTGTTGAATCGTTGAGTGTCATGAGCTTAAGGCAATAATGAATGTGATTTCTAACTTGTTTATTTGTATCTATATACAATAGATACCTATCTCTTGTGCTCAAATTATTAATTATAAACCTATGAATTTCACTAAACTTTTGTTGACTTTTAGCATGTTTATCTCAGGTAACTAAATGGAATGGATGGCAAAGGCACGAAGTGGGCAAATAAAGAAACACTTATTTCTCTTTGAATAAAAAACTTGTTGTTGAATAATGAAACCTCTTGGAAACATGAATATTTGGTATTTTTAATAAAATTTAAAACGTCTCATTTGAGTCATTTTCTATAATTGTGACAAAGATCCACGATATAATACCCCAAAAGTCTTCCGCTGTCAATATAAGTCTTCCGCTGTATTGCTCGTTTTTGGGGGTGTTATAGATTGCAAAGGTGTTAAGATTGGAGGTAAATCCAATGGTTCAGGAACTAGTGGTTCCGGGAGTGGAGGTCCTTCCAACTCACTGAAAGGTTAGAATATGTTTAATGAATCTCTTCAGGTTTATTATGTTACATGTGTATCTGAATCTAACTATGTGCAGGATGATGATGTTGCGTGGTGGGTTGACTCTGGAGCAACTATTCATGTGTGCAAAGATAGAAGATGGTTCAAGACTTACGAGTCACTGAATGATGGTACTATTCTTCACATGAGAAATGAGTCAATAGCTTTGGTGCATGGTTGTTGTTGTGTAGATCTTAATACGTGAGACTGAATTCTTGGAGCTTATACACAGTGACCTGTGTGATTTGCATGTCACTCCCTCTTTAGGGAACAAGAAGTACTTTGTGACATTTAGTGATGATGCTTCTAGGTTTTGTTATGTCTATCTATTACATACCAAGGATGACGCATTAGATAAATTCAAAGTATTTAAAACTGAAGTTGAGTTGCAACTTGGGTCGTTCTTGTTGCCACAAGCGAGTGGATGCTCGTAAATGGTCGTTCTTGTTGCCAATCATGTGATATTGGAGATCTCAAGAAGGAACACCAACAACAAGGGAACTTGGGGAAAGTTCTTACTCCACCTCCCGAATTTTTCCAGTCACTAGGGAACCCATACATCACACCATACCATTGTTAGCTGCAAGAATGGTTCGCCACGAAGATCGACTTGATTCCATCGCTAGTATACTCAACAAGATCCCTCATGAGCATCTAGAAACCTTTGAAGATGATATGAACAGTCTCATAATTGGTCATCTTGCAATGGAAGATAAGGTTGAAAAGTTGGATTCTCTATTTTGGGAGTCAATGGAATTTATAGGAGCACTATGTGGGGCTAACACTTCAACAGAAATAATGATAGGAACCTTGGACCGAGAACTTGAAAGGATCAACATTGAGAACCTACGCCTTAGGCAAGCCTTGCTAGAATCTCGAGAAAGAGAAAGGACTCGAGATCAAACAATGGAAACCATGTCCACTGCCATTCAAGAACTCCAAAACCGCCTAGACAAAGCCTTAGGGAAACCATGAGACCGTCGCCTTGTTAGTGTAATCAATGTCCTACCAATAAGGGAATCTTGTCATGTTTTGTAAACATTTGCATAAGTATCAATAAGTGTTGTAACACCTTGACATTGATTTATGGAAGTTTATTTTATCTTTATTTACGTTGCAAACCTTATACATTATATCGTAATATATTGGTTTATGCAGGTCAAACTTATTCATAATTCCTATGTATGTCATTCCAACATACGATAATTACGACTTAAACCTTTTCAATGATCAAATCATTGTAACAACGACCTATATTTACTATTTATTACTCGATATATATTTCAACGTAATAGAACTATTATAAATGTTCTAATGATATACCTTCTTTTATAATAGCAACATGGCTAGAACTAGGAGAACAACCACGACCGCCACACCAACGAACCCTGAAATTATGACCCCGGCAGCGATCCAGCAAGCAATTTCTGATGGTGTCAATGCCGTTTTAGCTGGACAAGCCCGCAATAGAGATGGAAATGCACCTACACCCCGCTACTGCACTTATAAGGACTTTATAGCGTGCCAACCAACGTATTTCAAAGGAACTGAAGGAGTGTCGGAATTAGCCCAATGGTTTGAAAGAAGTGAAACTGTTTTCCAAAGAAGTGGATGCTCGGAAAACAACAAGGTAAGCTTCGCAACGGGAACACTGATGCAAGATGCTCTATCCTGGTAGAACTCTACCGTTCAAACACTAGGAGGCAGCACATCAACTTACTTGGATTGAATTCAAGGCTAAAATACTAAAGAAGTATTGTCCCCGTTCCGAACTACGAAAACTCGAGGATGAGTTCCATGCCTTAATGGTGAAAGGCGTTGATTTGAGAAGTTACAATAGGAGATTTCAAGAACTCAAAGTACTATGCCCTTCCATGGTACCCGATCATGAGAAGACCCTAGAGAAATATGTTGAAGGACTCCCTAGGAGTATTGAAGGAAACGTTACCTCAGCAAACCCGCCAACCTGGGAAGCAGCAATGGAACTTGCTCAGAAACTTCTAGACAGAGAAGTGAAATACAATGAGCTTAAAAGGAAATTGGACGATAAGAGAACCACCCACCATCACAACAACAACCAACAAAGCAACAACAGTCATCACCGCAACAACAACCACCGCAACAATAATCGGAACCACTAACAATATCACAACAATCGGAGCACTCAACAGTAGAATCAAAGACAAGAGAAACCCCGAGTCTACACTGCCACAGAAGGTGTAGGATACAACGGTCAGAAACCCCAATGCCAACGATGAAAACTTCATCACGAGGGTCGTTGTACCATCCGGTGTGACAAATGTCGTAAGATCGACCATCAAACCAGAAACTGTAGGATTCCGGCTACAGGAAGCAACACACAGGTTGTATCACCCACTTGTTACGGATGCGGAGAAGTAGGACACCTCCGGAGGAACTGCCCAAAAGGAAATGAACCAACCAACGCTCCAGCTAGAGTATACCTTCTCGGAGATGTAAACGGACCTGATGTAGTCACCGGTATGTTTCTACTAAACCATCATAATGCTAGAGTATTGTTTGATTCAGGCGCCGATAAGAGTTTTATATCAGATACGTTTGCCCCTTTACTTAATGTTAGCCCCTCTAAGCTAAACACCACTTACGAAGTCGAAATGGCTGACGGGAATTTAATAGATACCAATACTATCATGAAAGATTGCAACCTAACCCTATCCGAAAAACCTTTTGTCATTGATCTTATGCCGGTTCAACTTGGTAGTTTTGACGCTATCGTCGGCATGGATTGGCTATCCCACCATCGTGCTAGGATTCACTGTGACGAAAAGGCCGTCCATATACCACTCAAGGATGAAACACTCATTGTCCAGGGCGACAAAAGTAAACCTCGATATGGAATTATCTCATGTATGTGAGTGATAAAATACATGAAGGAAGGATGTCAGGTATTCATGACTAGTGTTACGGAAAATAAGTCATCCAAAAAGCAGCTTGATGATGTTCCTATCGTTAGGGATTTTCCTGAAGTATTCCCTGAAGAGTTAGCTGGTATTCCACCCGCACGTCAAGTAGAATTTCAGATTGAACTAGTGCCTGGAGCGGCACCAGTGGCTAAAGCACCTTATAGGCTAGCGCCATCTGAAATGCAAGAATTGTCAGAACAATTAAAGGAATTGTTTGAAAAAGGATTTATTATACCAAGCTCATCACCTTGGGGAGCTCCAGTTTTGTTTGTTAAGAAGAAGGATGGATCATTTCGGATGTGCATCGACTACCGGGAGTTGAATAAACTTACGGTAAAGAATCGATACTCATTGCCTCGAATTGATGATCTGTTTGATCAATTGCAAGGATCGAGTGTGTACTCAAAAATTGATCTAAGATCGGGATATCATCAGTTAAGAGTTCGAGAGGAGGATATTCCGAAAACTGCATTCAGAACACGCTATGGTCACTACGAGTTTCAAGTAATGCCATTCGGGTTGACCAATGCACCAGCAGTTTTCATGGATTTGATGAATCGAGTATGCAAACCTTACTTGGATAAGTTTGTAATAGTATTCATTGACGATATTTTGATCCACTCTCGCAATGAAGAGGAACACGTGGAACATTTGCAAATCATTCTAGAACTACTCAAGAAAGAAGAACTATACGCTAAGTTCTCCAAATGCGACTTTTGGATTCGCACCGTACAATTTTTAGGACACATCATAGATAGTCAAGGCATTCACGTAGACCCTACAAAGATTGAGGCTGTAAAAGGTTGGTCGTCTCCAACAAACCCCACGAAGATACGTCAATTTTTAGGTCTCGCAGGTTACTACCGAAGATTTATTGAAGGTTTTTCCAAGATTGCAAAACCTTTGACTAAGTTAACCCAAAAGAATGAGAAGTACATCTGGGAAGAAAAGGAAGAAGCAGCCTTCCAGTTGTTAAAACGAAAGCTTTGTGAAGCTCCAATATTGGCCCTCCCAGAAGGAAATGATGAGTTTATAGTATATTGCGATGCATCTTATCATGGACTAGGAGCAGTTTTGATGCAAAGAAGCAAAGTGATAGCTTATGCATCTCGACAATTGAAGAAACACGAGGAAAACTACACGACTCACGACTTGGAGTTAGGAGCTGTAGTATTTGTGCTCAAGTTATGGAGACACTACTTATATGGCACCAAATGTATCGTGTATACAGACCACAAAAGTCTCCAGCATATTTTGGATCAAAAGGATTTAAATATGAGACAATGTCGCTGGCTAGAGCTGCTTAGCGATTATGATTGCGAGATACGTTACCACCCAGGAAAGGCTAATGTAGTAGCAGATGCGTTAAGCCGAAAAGAACGATTGAAACCACTTCGAGTTAGATCACTAGGGATGACTATTCACTCACCCCTTCCATCCCAAATCCTTACTGCACAGAACGAAGCACTTAAAGAAGAAAACCGACACAAGGAAAAGATTTACGGCATGCCCTAGAATAAGAATGGTTTCGTGAAGAAATCCGATGGAACACTGTGTTTCAAGGACAGAATTTGGATCCCTCTGGTTAGAGGTATTCGTGAGCTCATCATGTATGAGTCCCACAAGTCAAAATACTCCGTTCACCTAGGTTCCGACAAGATGTATCAGGATTTAAATAAATTATATTGTTGGCCAAACATGAAGGCTAACATCGCAGAATATGTTAGTAAATGTTTGACGTGTTCAAGAGTAAAGGCAGAACATTAGAAACCTTCAGGTCTACTTGTACAACCTAAACTTCCTATGTGGAAATGGGAACGAATCACTATGGACTTCATCACCAAACTTCCAAGAACCTCATCCGGATATGACACAATATGGGTTATTGTTGATCGTCTCACAAAATCCGATCATTTTCTACCCGTCAAAGAAACTGATGAGATGAATACACTTGCTCAGCTGTATGTGAAGGAAATTGTCACTCGACATGGAGTACCAATTTCAATCATCTCGGATCGAGATAGTCGTTTCACCTCTCATTTTTGGAAATCCTTATAGAAAGCCTTAGGAACTAAACTAGATATGAGCACCGCATACCACCCTCAAACTGATGGTCAAAGTGAAAGAACTATTCAAACCTTGGAAGATATGCCCCGAGCATGTGTTATTGATTTCGAAAAAGATTGGGATAAACACTTACCATTAAAAGAGTTTTCATACAACAATAGTTACCACGCCAACATAAAAGCAGCACCATTCGAAGCACTTTACGGTCGTAAGTGCAGATCGCCCGTTTGTTGGGCAGAAGTTGGAGAAAGACAACTTATAGGACCAGACCTTGTTCGGGAAACTACTGAGAAAATTGTTAAGATTAAGCAACGCTTACAAGCTGCCCGAGACCGACAGAAAAGCTACGCCGACATAAGAAGAAAACCCATGGAATTTCAAATAGGGGATAGAGTCTTATTGAAAGTATCTCCCTAGAAGGGAATGATACGATTTGGAAAACATGGAAAGTTAAACCCAAGATACATCGGTCCATTCAAAATCCTGGAAAGGATAGGACCCGTGGCTTATAAACTCTAACTACCCGAAGAACTTAGTCGGATTCACGACACCTTTCATGTGTCAAACCTTAAGAAGTGTTTATCCGATGAATCTCTCGTTATTCCATTGAAAGAAATTCGACTAAATGATAACCTTGTCTTTACCAAGGAACCTATTGAAATCATGGATAGAGAAGTCAAACAACTCAAGCAAAACGTTATCCCTATTGTCAAAGTTCGTTGGGACTCCAAGCGAGGACCGGAATATACTTGGGAGCGCGAGGATCAGATTCGCTCCAAGTACCCACATCTCTTCACCTAAGACACCCTTGGCAACTATCTTAGACTAGAATTTCGTCCTGTAAGAGGTAGGTAATGTAACCTCTCGTAAATTTCCCTTACAATTAGTAAATGCACACGAAGAAATAAAACGATGTTATGATAACTTAACACCATTTTTACGGGTAACAAATTTTTTTTATTTATGGCTTGATATTGGAATCACTACGATTACTATGATTGACTATTTACCCAGGAACGATGCTTACACACAACCTAGATAATCTATAATTATTCCGAACTATAAAGATATATAAAACATTCATATTTATAACTATATGTTTCGTCTAAATACCGTATACTATTTATATATTCCCCGAACCTACGAAACTTCCCGAGAATGCTCAATTATATTTTTGAACCTCGACACGATATTTGAAACACACCATGTGGGCCTCCAACACCCAATGGGCCACGGATATACATTACAAACCAAACGGACTCACTTTTCTTTCTTTTCTTTCTTTGGGCCGACACAAACCACAAACCCAGTTACAAGCCCAAACGCACCCTTTTTATTTTTCTTTTCTTTCTTTTCCTGTCGCGATACACAGCCAAACGTACCCTATTATCTTACGATTTTTACACACAACACCAACATATTTTTGCTTGTCTCAATTCACCTAGTGCCCAAGAATCATGAGTGATAAATATTACACTCTCTCTCGCTCGTTTGATACTTTAGAAATGACCAAAGCAAACCACAAAATGCTCCATATCAAAACTTCCAAAAACGTGTCATAACATTCCTAGCCACCACCCAAGCTCACCAATTACATCTAAACAAACACCATGCATAATGTGAATGTCAGGAATGAATAGCATGCAATCTTACAAGATCTTGGCCATGTAAACCCACGATTGGGTGTGGAGAGTGGTGCTACTATTCGCCTAACATGCAAACTCCAACTCTTGTGAACTTATCTTGTCTCTACACACCCTAAACTCACTATATAAACCATTACATGCAAACCTAAGTCATTACATGCATATATACATACCATACACATAAAATAATAACGAGAGGAGAAGTTGTGAAGGACCAACGGATTGTCAAGCGTACCACGTCTCAAGTGAACCTAGGACATCAAGCTTGTAGCCTCTTGAACCATTGGGGGAACGTGAAGTGAACCACGAAGCCATTGTACCCTCACACGATCCCCACACGTCATTTTACACCACCTTTTAGAGGTGAGGTGAGACTTTAACTTTCTTTCTATTTATATATATACGTACGTTTATGTTTATGCACAAACACTTGATACTAATAAATCGTAAAATATAAACACAACACATATGCTTTATACATCGTACCCATTGTTAGTTAAGTCCTTAACGAGGACCTATATAAGATTTGAACTCATATTAATGTATACACAAGAATAATCACACGTTTCTAAGTTGTATTGAACCTATACGATTTTACTAAAACATTTAGAATTATTTTGAGTTTTTATAGTTTTGCGTATTGAGTTTTGGCCATATACTTTGGCCTCGCCATTTTAAAAATCGATACATGACTACCCAATATTTAAACTTGACCTATATGACCAACTGGGATACTAACGAGAATGATAAATAACTAGACCTAACAACTTGATTTTGTCACCAAAACGAACCTAAAGCAAAACGCTATTTCAGAAAGTTTTTAAGGAAATTAAAACTATATATGAGCCGTTAAGCCCAAAAAGCTATTTTTAGCTTATTACGATAAGCTGAGTGTAAAAGCTATTTTGAAATGTTTTTAGAACTTAAAGTGATGGACTTTGATAAGCCTAGTGTTCCCCCAAACCCCTTGGATCACAAAACGTTAACGGGCCCTTAATATTGGATCGTAAGGCCCATTTAATGAAAAATGAGGGGATTAAGCAAATAAGCTGTTAAAATAAGCTGTTCTACACATTCTGAACTTATTGAAATATTAAAAATGTTAAGTTTCAAGTTTGGTAATTTTTGGACTAATTTTGCAAAATTTCGTTAACTAGGGACTAAAATTGTCAAACATGTAAACTTTGGGTAAAAATTGTCAAAACAGTTTTCTAAGGGCATAAACTGTTAATATTGAAACTTGGGTTTGAAAAATGTAAATATTGATATAATTGGACCTAAAACGTAAATATATATAACTTTGGACTAACGACGTAAATATATTCCGTTAAGGGTAAAACGTGTAAATTGGAGAAACTTAAAGGATCGAATAGTAATATTGATTTTTGAATAATAAATTTTATATATAATTATATATATATATATATATATATATATATATATATATATATATATATATATATATATATATAAGTTACGTTTATAATTTCTATTATCTCAATATATATATATATATATATATATATATATATAAGTTACGTTTATAATTTCTATTATCTCAATATATATATATATATATATATACACGTATAAAATTTATCTAACTATAATTAAATTTTAGACAATAAAACAATACGTAATTATTTTCTTTTTACATCTACGACGTAACACATCACCTACGCACATTATGGATTATTCATAACTAATAATAAATGTTCGCAATAAAACGAGACTTAGAAACTGAAACTTGCCATATCTTTTAGGTTGTGTGTGAAGCCGTTGCCTTGCATCGTTGAGATTATGATTATTCTACTGTACTACTAAGGTGAGTTCATAGCCCACATTTAACTTGTTTTTGTGGGGGGGATACATGCTCAAAAACCGAACACAAGTCTTTTCCTGATATTATTATTGCTTAAGTAGCTATTGCCAAAAGTCCCTAGATCATGAACCTTAATCACTTGAAGGGTGAACGTAAATAATTGTGAATAGATCTATTAGGGATTGACAATCCCCATTTGGTTGCTAGAGGAAAGTCACAAAATGCACTTTATTTAAATATCATAGGTTACTGGCAAATACCTATCTCCAGGTATTCAAATAGGATGAAGGGTTCAATTCTTTGGAAAACCCTGATTCTCGAATATTTGAACGTGTAATGTACTAATATGAAAATTCAATCCTCAGGATATTTTTGTTTATGCATATGTTTTGTTTAATGGTTGTTATCATGTGTGCAAAGATAGAATATGGTTCAAGACTTACGAGTCACTGAATGATGGTTCTATTCTTCACATGAGAAATGAGTCAACAGCTTTGGTGCATGGTCGTGGTTGTGTAGATCTTAATTTTAGTTTTGGAAAGATTGTAACTTTGTTTAATGTTATTCATGTTCCTGATATAAGGAAGAACTTGGTTTCAAGTAGTGTTTTAAATAATCATGGATATAAGCAAGTTATTGAATTTGATAAATTTATTTTATCTAAACATGGTGTGTTCATTGATTTTGGATATTTGTGTAATAAAATGTTCAGGCTTAATGTTGTCACTGACATTGTTAATTCAGCCTTTGTATCAACCTCTAAACTGAATGACTCCACCCTGTTGCATGCTAGACTTGGCCATGTACACTATAAAATGATGCAAGATATGTCTAAGGATGGGTTAATCCCAACTTTTGACATGGACACTAAAAAGTGTAAGACTTGCATGTTGACCAAAATAACTAAGAAACCTTTTCAGGCTGTAAAACGTGAGACTGAGCTCTTGGAGCTTATACACAGTGACCTGTGTGATTTGCATGTTACTCCCTCTTTAGGGAACAAGAAGTACTTTGTGACATTTATTGATGATGTTTCTAGGTTTTGTTATGTCTATCTATTACATACCAAGGATGACGCATTAGATAAATTCAAAGTATTTAAAACTGAAGTTGAGTTGCAACTTGGGTCACTGATCAAAAGGTTGAGGACTGATAGGGGAGGTGAGTACATGGATACTCTGTATTTTCAGTTTGTTGGTATAATCCATGAAACGACTGCTCCCTATACTCCTCAACAAAATGGTATCTCTGAAAGGAAAAACAGGGTACTGAAGGAGATGGTTAATTCCATGTTGTCTTATTCAGGATTGAGTCAAGGGTTTTGGGGTGAAGCTATGTTAATAGCTTGCTATTTATTAAATAGGGTTCCAAATAAAAGGAACAAGGTTACCCTTTATGAACTCTGGACTAAGAAGAAACCAAACCTGAATTATCTCAGGGTTTGGGGTTGTAGGGCAGTTGTAAGACTCCCTGATCCAAAGTTAAAAACTCTGGGTGAAAGTGGCATTAAATGCATCTTTGTTGGATATGCTGAGCATTCCAGGGCATACAGGTTCTATGTCATTGAACCTAATGAATATGTTTCAATTAACTCAATAATTGAATCAAGGGATGCACTCTTTAATGAGAATAGATTCTCATCAGTCCCTAGACCAAGTCACAGGATTCCAAATGGTACTGATGACATTGGTGTATCAGTGGTCCCTGATGAATTATCATCTCACGTCTTTGATGAGGTTGTGGTTCAACTACATGAACCTGAGTTCAGGAAGAGCAAAAGGGTCAGGACTCCAAAGTCATTTGGACCTGAGTTTCAATTATACTTAATTGAAGGTACAAGGAATGAGGTCTCAGACCAATATTCCTTTAGCTTCATTGTTGAGGATGATCCCAAAACATTTGAAGAAGCAATGAAGTCCCAGGATGTTGCTTTCTGGAAAGAGGCAATAAATGATGAGATTGACTCCATCATGGGTAACAACACTTGGGTGTTGGTTGATCTACCTCCAGGTTGCAAACCTCTTGGTTGCAAATGGATTTTCAAAAGGAAAATGAAGGTAGATGGAACTATTGAAAAGTTCAAGGCTAGACTAGTCATTCAGGGCTTTAAACAAAAGTCAGGGATGGACTACTTTGATACTTATGCCCCTGTGGCACGTATCAGTATCATCAGGCTGCTGATTGCTTTGGCATCAATTCACAATCTGATTATTCATCAGATGGATGTGAAGACAGCTTCCTTGAATGGTGAATTGGATGACGAGGTTTATATGAACCAACCTCAGGGCTTCATATTGCCTGGAAATGAAAACAAGGTGTGCAAACTGATTAAGTCTTTATATGGACTGAAACAGGCACCTAAAAAATGGCATCAAAAGTTTAATGAAGTGGTTTTGTCTAATGGTTATGTTCTTAACCAGGCTGACAAATGTGTATATAGCAAATTTGATGAATCTGGTAAAGGAGTCATCATTTGCCTATATGTTGATCTTTGACACTGCTCAAAATCAAGTTGACCTGACAAAGAATTTTTGTCATCAAGGTTCTCCATGAAGGACATGGGGGAGGCTGATGTTATCCTTGGTATAAGGATTAAACATGAAAGCAATGGTATATCAATTTCTCAGTCTCATTACATTGAGAAGGTACTGAAGAAATTTAATTGCTTTGATTGTACTCCAGTGAGTACTCCAATGGATACAACTGAGAAGCTAATGCCTAATAATGGCAAAACTGTATCTCAACTTGAGTATTCTAGGGTAATTGGCTGCCTGATGTATGCCATAACTTGTACAAGACCTGATATTGCTTTTGCAGTGGGTAAACTGAGCAGGTATACTAGTAATCCTAGTGCTCATCACTGGCAAGCAGTTCAGAGGGTACTGAAGTAGTTGAAGAGAATTATGGACTATAGTCTCTCATATACTGGTTATCCATCAGTGTTGGAAGGTTACACTGACACAAGTTGGATCAGTAACACTAAAGACAATTCATCTACCAATGGCTGGGTATTCCTTCTTGGTGGAGGTGCAATTTCTTGGGCATCCAAGAAGCAAACTTGCATCACCAGTTCAATAATGGAATCAGAATTTGTGGCCTTAGCAGCTGCTGGTAAAGAAGCTGAATGGTTGAAAAACTTGCTTCTTGAGATTCCATTGTGGCCTAAACCTATAGCACCTATTTCTATCCGGTGTGATAGTGCTGCTACATTAGCAAAGGCTTATAGCCAGATGTACAATGAGAAGTCTAGACACTTAGGTGTCAGGCATAGCATGATTCGTGAACTTATCATGAATGGGGTGATTTCTATAGAGTTTGTTAGATCTCAACAGAATTTAGCTGATCACTTGAAGAAGGGTCTTGCTAGAGACTTGGTTATAAATTCTGCTAAAGGGATGGGTTTGAAGTCCAACTTGGTCACTAAATGCTAGGACACCCAACTCCTACCTGAGGAAACTTGGGAGCTGAGTTCAATGTGGAAAGCTGAACATTCAGTGTACTGGAGCACATGTTTATATTACATCCCAAAGTTTGTGCTTGGAACCTGCTGGAAAGGAGGATGAAGTCATTACATCTTAATGGTTAATTTTCTTTGAAAAAGTGCTTAGCAGGAGCATGAATAAAGATGAACCACCTATGTGAATGTTGAAGTTTTGCCGCTTAAGGAAGCTATAGACTTTTAGCTTTTACAACATTTATGAATTGTATATGGACACATGGCTTGTATAGTGTCAGGAGTGTTTAAGTGTTTGAAAATGTATGAGTATTTTATCTCCAGGTATTCAAATAGGATGAAGGGTTCAATTCTTTGGAAAACCCTGATTCTCGAATATTTGAACGTGTAATGTACTAATATGAAAATTCAATCCTCAGGATATTTTTGTTTATGCATATGTTTTGTTTAATGGTTGTTATCATGTGTGCAAAGATAGAATATGGTTCAAGACTTACGAGTCACTGAATGATGGTTCTATTCTTCACATGAGAAATGAGTCAACAGCTTTGGTGCATGGTCGTGGTTGTGTAGATCTTAATTTTAGTTTTGGAAAGATTGTAACTTTGTTTAATGTTATTCATGTTCCTGATATAAGGAAGAACTTGGTTTCAAGTAGTGTTTTAAATAATCATGGATATAAGCAAGTTATTGAATTTGATAAATTTATTTTATCTAAACATGGTGTGTTCATTGATTTTGGATATTTGTGTAATAAAATGTTCAGGCTTAATGTTGTCACTGACATTGTTAATTCAGCCTTTGTATCAACCTCTAAACTGAATGACTCCACCCTGTTGCATGCTAGACTTGGCCATGTACACTATAAAATGATGCAAGATATGTCTAAGGATGGGTTAATCCCAACTTTTGACATGGACACTAAAAAGTGTAAGACTTGCATGTTGACCAAAATAACTAAGAAACCTTTTCAGGCTGTAAAACGTGAGACTAAGCTCTTGGAGCTTATACACAGTGACCTGTGTGATTTGCATGTTACTCCCTCTTTAGGGAACAAGAAGTACTTTGTGACATTTATTGATGATGTTTCTAGGTTTTGTTATGTCTATCTATTACATACCAAGGATGACGCATTAGATAAATTCAAAGTATTTAAAACTGAAGTTGAGTTGCAACTTGGGTCACTGATCAAAAGGTTGAGGACTGATAGGGGAGGTGAGTACATGGATACTCTGTATTTTCAGTTTGTTGGTATAATCCATGAAACGAATGCTCCCTATACTCCTCAACAAAATGGTATCTCTGAAAGGAAAAACAGGGTACTGAAGGAGATGGTTAATTCCATGTTGTCCTATTCAGGACTGAGTCAAGGGTTTTGGGGTGAAGCTATGTTAATAGCTTGCTATTTATTAAATAGGGTTCCAAATAAAAGGAACAAGGTTACCCTTTATGAACTCTGGACTAAGAAGAAACCAAACCTGAATTATCTCAGGGTTTGGGGTTGTAGGGCAGTTGTAAGACTCCCTAATCCAAAGTTAAAAACTCTGGGTGAAAGAGGCATTAAATGCATCTTTGTTGGATATGCTGAGCATTCCAGGGCATACAGGTTCTATGTCATTGAACCTAATGAATATGTTTCAATTAACTCAATAATTGAATCAAGGGATGCACTCTTTAATGAGAATAGATTCTCATCAGTCCCTAGACCAAGTCACAGGATTCCAAATGGTACTGATGACATTGGTGTATCAGTGGTCCCTGATGAATTATCATCTCACGTCTTTGATGAGGTTGTGGTTCAACTACATGAACCTGAGTTCAGGAAGAGCAAAAGGGTCAGGACTCCAAAGTCATTTGGACCTGAGTTTCAATTATACTTAATTGAAGGTACAAGGAATGAGGTCTCAGACCAATATTCCTTTAGCTTCATTGTTGAGGATGATCCCAAAACATTTGAAGAAGCAATGAAGTCCCAGGATGTTGCTTTCTGGAAAGAGGCAATAAATGATGAGATTGACTCCATCATGGGTAACAACACTTGGGTGTTGGTTGATCTACCTCCAGGTTGCAAACCTCTTGGTTGCAAATGGATTTTCAAAAGGAAAATGAAGGTAGATGGAACTATTGAAAAGTTCAAGGCTAGACTAGTCATTCAGGGCTTTAAACAAAAGTCAGGGATGGACTACTTTGATACTTATGCCCCTGTGGCACGTATCAGTATCATCAGGCTGCTGATTGCTTTGGCATCAATTCACAATCTGATTATTCATCAGATGGATGTGAAGACAGCTTCCTTGAATGGTGAATTGGATGACGAGGTTTATATGAACCAACCTCAGGGCTTCATATTGCCTGGAAATGAAAACAAGGTGTGCAAACTGATTAAGTCTTTATATGGACTGAAACAGGCACCTAAGAAATGGCATCAAAAGTTTAATGAAGTGGTTTTGTCTAATGGTTATGTTCTTAACCAGGCTGACAAATGTGTATATAGCAAATTTGATGAATCTGGTAAAGGAGTCATCATTTGCCTATATGTTGATCTTTGACACTGCTCAAAATCAAGTTGACCTGACAAAGGAATTTTTGTCATCAAGGTTCTCCATGAAGGACATGGGGGAGGCTGATGTTATCCTTGGTATAAGGATTAAACATGAAAGCAATGGTATATCAATTTCTCAGTCTCATTACATTGAGAAGGTACTGAAGAAATTTAATTGCTTTGATTGTACTCCAGTGAGTACTCCAATGGATACAACTGAGAAGCTAATGCCTAATAATGGCAAAACTGTATCTCAACTTGAGTATTCTAGGGTAATTGGCTGCCTGATGTATGCCATAACTTGTACAAGACCTGATATTGCTTTTGCAGTGGGTAAACTGAGCAGGTATACTAGTAATCCTAGTGCTCATCACTGGCAAGCAGTTCAGAGGGTACTGAAGTAGTTGAAGAGAATTATGGACTATAGTCTCTCATATACTGGTTATCCATCAGTGTTGGAAGGTTACACTGACACAAGTTGGATCAGTAACACTAAAGACAATTCATCTACCAATGGCTGGGTATTCCTTCTTGGTGGAGGTGCAATTTCTTGGGCATCCAAGAAGCAAACTTGCATCACCAGTTCAATAATGGAATCAGAATTTGTGGCCTTAGCAGCTGCTGGTAAAGAAGCTGAATGGTTGAAAAACTTGCTTCTTGAGATTCCATTGTGGCCTAAACCTATAGCACCTATTTCTATCCGGTGTGATAGTGCTGCTACATTAGCAAAGGCTTATAGCCAGATGTACAATGAGAAGTCTAGACACTTAGGTGTCAGGCATAGCATGATTCGTGAACTTATCATGAATGGGGTGATTTCTATAGAGTTTGTTAGATCTCAACAGAATTTAGCTGATCACTTGAAGAAGGGTCTTGCTAGAGACTTGGTTATAAATTCTGCTAAAGGGATGGGTTTGAAGTCCAACTTGGTCACTAAATGCTAGGACACCCAACTCCTACCTGAGGAAACTTGGGAGCTGAGTTCAATGTGGAAAGCTGAACATTCAGTGTACTGGAGCACATGTTTATATTACATCCCAAAGTTTGTGCTTGGAACCTGCTGGAAAGGAGGATGAAGTCATTACATCTTAATGGTTAATTTTCTTTGAAAAAGTGCTTAGCAGGAGCATGAATAAAGATGAACCACCTATGTGAATGTTGAAGTTTTGCCGCTTAAGGAAGCTATAGACTTTTAGCTTTTACAACATTTATGAATTGTATATGGACACATGGCTTGTATAGTGTCAGGAGTGTTTAAGTGTTTGAAAATGTATGAGTATTTTATCTCCAGGTATTCAAATAGGATGAAGGGTTCAATTCTTTGGAAAACCCTGATTCTCGAATATTTGAACGTGTAATGTACTAATATGAAAATTCAATCCTCAGGATATTTTTGTTTATGCATATGTTTTGTTTAATGGTTGTTATCATGTGTGCAAAGATAGAATATGGTTCAAGACTTACGAGTCACTGAATGATGGTTCTATTCTTCACATGAGAAATGAGTCAACAGCTTTGGTGCATGGTCGTGGTTGTGTAGATCTTAATTTTAGTTTTGGAAAGATTGTAACTTTGTTTAATGTTATTCATGTTCCTGATATAAGGAAGAACTTGGTTTCAAGTAGTGTTTTAAATAATCATGGATATAAGCAAGTTATTGAATTTGATAAATTTATTTTATCTAAACATGGTGTGTTCATTGATTTTGGATATTTGTGTAATAAAATGTTCAGGCTTAATGTTGTCACTGACATTGTTAATTCAGCCTTTGTATCAACCTCTAAACTGAATGACTCCACCCTGTTGCATGCTAGACTTGGCCATGTACACTATAAAATGATGCAAGATATGTCTAAGGATGGGTTAATCCCAACTTTTGACATGGACACTAAAAAGTGTAAGACTTGCATGTTGACCAAAATAACTAAGAAACCTTTTCAGGCTGTAAAACGTGAGACTAAGCTCTTGGAGCTTATACACAGTGACCTGTGTGATTTGCATGTTACTCCCTCTTTAGGGAACAAGAAGTACTTTGTGACATTTATTGATGATGTTTCTAGGTTTTGTTATGTCTATCTATTACATACCAAGGATGACGCATTAGATAAATTCAAAGTATTTAAAACTGAAGTTGAGTTGCAACTTGGGTCACTGATCAAAAGGTTGAGGACTGATAGGGGAGGTGAGTACATGGATACTCTGTATTTTCAGTTTGTTGGTATAATCCATGAAACGACTGCTCCCTATACTCCTCAACAAAATGGTATCTCTGAAAGGAAAAACAGGGTACTGAAGGAGATGGTTAATTCCATGTTGTCCTATTCAGGACTGAGTCAAGGGTTTTGGGGTGAAGCTATGTTAATAGCTTGCTATTTATTAAATAGGGTTCCAAATAAAAGGAACAAGGTTACCCTTTATGAACTCTGGACTAAGAAGAAACCAAACCTGAATTATCTCAGGGTTTGGGGTTGTAGGGCAGTTGTAAGACTCCCTAATCCAAAGTTAAAAACTCTGGGTGAAAGAGGCATTAAATGCATCTTTGTTGGATATGCTGAGCATTCCAGGGCATACAGGTTCTATGTCATTGAACCTAATGAATATGTTTCAATTAACTCAATAATTGAATCAAGGGATGCACTCTTTAATGAGAATAGATTCTCATCAGTCCCTAGACCAAGTCACAGGATTCCAAATGGTACTGATGACATTGGTGTATCAGTGGTCCCTGATGAATTATCATCTCACGTCTTTGATGAGGTTGTGGTTCAACTACATGAACCTGAGTTCAGGAAGAGCAAAAGGGTCAGGACTCCAAAGTCATTTGGACCTGAGTTTCAATTATACTTAATTGAAGGTACAAGGAATGAGGTCTCAGACCAATATTCCTTTAGCTTCATTGTTGAGGATGATCCCAAAACATTTGAAGAAGCAATGAAGTCCCAGGATGTTGCTTTCTGGAAAGAGGCAATAAATGATGAGATTGACTCCATCATGGGTAACAACACTTGGTTGTTGGTTGATCTACCTCCAGGTTGCAAACCTCTTGGTTGCAAATGGATTTTCAAAAGGAAAATGAAGGTAGATGGAACTATTGAAAAGTTCAAGGCTAGACTAGTCATTCAGGGCTTTAAACAAAAGTCAGGGATGGACTACTTTGATACTTATGCCCCTGTGGCACGTATCAGTATCATCAGGCTGCTGATTGCTTTGGCATCAATTCACAATCTGATTATTCATCAGATGGATGTGAAGACAGCTTCCTTGAATGGTGAATTGGATGACGAGGTTTATATGAACCAACCTCAGGGCTTCATATTGCCTGGAAATGAAAACAAGGTGTGCAAACTGATTAAGTCTTTATATGGACTGAAACAGGCACCTAAGAAATGGCATCAAAAGTTTAATGAAGTGGTTTTGTCTAATGGTTATGTTCTTAACCAGGCTGACAAATGTGTATATAGCAAATTTGATGAATCTGGTAAAGGAGTCATCATTTGCCTATATGTTGATATTTGACACTGCTCAAAATCAAGTTGACCTGACAAAGGAATTTTTGTCATCAAGGTTCTCCATGAAGGACATGGGGGAGGCTGATGTTATCCTTGGTATAAGGATTAAACATGAAAGCAATGGTATATCAATTTCTCAGTCTCATTACATTGAGAAGGTACTGAAGAAATTTAATTGCTTTGATTGTACTCCAGTGAGTACTCCAATGGATACAACTGAGAAGCTAATGCCTAATAATGGCAAAACTGTATCTCAACTTGAGTATTCTAGGGTAATTGGCTGCCTGATGTATGCCATAACTTGTACAAGACCTGATATTGCTTTTGCAGTGGGTAAACTGAGCAGGTATACTAGTAATCCTAGTGCTCATCACTGGCAAGCAGTTCAGAGGGTACTGAAGTAGTTGAAGAGAATTATGGACTATAGTCTCTCATATACTGGTTATCCATCAGTGTTGGAAGGTTACACTGACACAAGTTGGATCAGTAACACTAAAGACAATTCATCTACCAATGGCTGGGTATTCCTTCTTGGTGGAGGTGCAATTTCTTGGGCATCCAAGAAGCAAACTTGCATCACCAGTTCAATAATGGAATCAGAATTTGTGGCCTTAGCAGCTGCTGGTAAAGAAGCTGAATGGTTGAAAAACTTGCTTCTTGAGATTCCATTGTGGCCTAAACCTATAGCACCTATTTCTATCCGGTGTGATAGTGCTGCTACATTAGCAAAGGCTTATAGCCAGATGTACAATGAGAAGTCTAGACACTTAGGTGTCAGGCATAGCATGATTCGTGAACTTATCATGAATGGGGTGATTTCTATAGAGTTTGTTAGATCTCAACAGAATTTAGCTGATCACTTGAAGAAGGGTCTTGCTAGAGACTTGGTTATAAATTCTGCTAAAGGGATGGGTTTGAAGTCCAACTTGGTCACTAAATGCTAGGACACCCAACTCCTACCTGAGGAAACTTGGGAGCTGAGTTCAATGTGGAAAGCTGAACATTCAGTGTACTGGAGCACATGTTTATATTACATCCCAAAGTTTGTGCTTGGAACCTGCTGGAAAGGAGGATGAAGTCATTACATCTTAATGGTTAATTTTCTTTGAAAAAGTGCTTAGCAGGAGCATGAATAAAGATGAACCACCTATGTGAATGTTGAAGTTTTGCCGCTTAAGGAAGCTATAGACTTTTAGCTTTTACAACATTTATGAATTGTATATGGACACATGGCTTGTATAGTGTCAGGAGTGTTTAAGTGTTTGAAAATGTATGAGTATTTTATCTCCAGGTATTCAAATAGGATGAAGGGTTCAATTCTTTGGAAAACCCTGATTCTCGAATATTTGAACGTGTAATGTACTAATATGAAAATTCAATCCTCAGGATATTTTTGTTTATGCATATGTTTTGTTTAATGGTTGTTATCATGCAAAGGAAGTGAACTAAATTTGGGGAGGATTGTTGGAAAATTTAGTGTACTTGAGGGTTTAGTTCAAACCTGGCAATGGGTCAGGTGGTACGGAGTGTACACCCATCAAGTCCTTGAACACCCTGACTCATATAGTGGTTAAGTGTTATTCAGTATCTGATGAAGTTCAGTGAGTTCACTCTTTGAGGGAGTGATACTCTGGATTGAATGGTATTCATCAGGATGATTTGTTCAGCTCTCATTAGGGAGTTGTCATGTCCTCAGGGACTAGCTCATCAGTGAGTATAACGAACTCACTGGACTGAATTCAAACTTGATTAGTAACTGTTTTGACCTATTCAAGTGGCAGTTATAACTGCATTAATGACCATGTTTAATTGGTCATGTAACCACTAATACCTATAATTATGGAGGCAAATTAAGTGGGATTAATGGGCCGTTAATCACTCTTAATTCCATTGAATAGGGTTGAGTAATATTACCTATAAATAGGTAAATCAATTGATGCATGAAAAGACACAGAAAACACATAACACTTATACACGAAGGGTTATTGATATGTGCCTAAATCACTAACAACATTTGGTCTTATCCCAAGTGGATATTCGTGATACCCAGGCATTAGGGTCGAATAGTTTACTTTGGAAAGTGAGAACACGATTCCAAGTGATATACGATAACCTTAATTGGTACGTAGCTAGGCTATTGATTATCTTCACCTTGTTCTGGGCTCATAACCACCAATAGTACATACTTATGTGAGTCTGTTACTGGTACTTCCGTAGACACTTAAATCTAAAAAATTATAAAGTTTCAGATTGATATGGGTTAGGGCAGAGCCTAGCTAAGCTCGAGGTTTGCTTCAAAACATTTCTAGACATTTGGCACTTATTTAGAGTTCATCCTATTTCAAGACTGCACCAGAAGTGATGATTCTGTATGCTCATCTTCCTGTTAAATCTGTTTAGTGTGCTTGGTCTACTATGTATTGAATATTTGGGTCTAGCCGTATAATGGCCTGGTCTAGCCGTACAATGGCCGGGTAAAGTTATATATGGCTGGATTTAGCCTTATAGTCATTGGGTCTAGCCATATATAGCCGGGTATAGCCGTATAACAGATGAGTCTAGCCATTATATTGGGCGGGTTCCTTAGATAACCTCCATTGGTTGTGTTTTTGCATTAATTTACTTGGGTTTTCTATAACCTTTGAAAAATTGAAAATGCTCTCTAAAAGGTATATTATCTCACTAAAAATATTTATAGATAAATATTATTCCTTTTAGCGAGTATCTTCAATTTTATTATTTTTAGTGAAATATCATGGCGTCACTATAGACTTTTGAATATATACCATGTCTTCTTTGGTAGTAAGTGACTAATGGCCGGATCTAGCCATATAATGGCCGCGTCTAGCCATAAACGGCTGGGTCAAACCGTATTTGGCTGGGTCTTGCCATATAATGGCCTTTTCTAGCCATTTAATAGCCATGTCAAGTCACATATGGCTATGTCTAACCTTATACGGCCTGGTCTAGCCGTATTGATTTCTTGATTCTTGTTAGTGCTCCAAGGACGCAAATACGATATACTTGGTCAACTGCATATATAGATAATAGCCATATAAGATTTTGGGACTTGCATGGTTGACTTATGTTCTTGAAATTATATCATACCACTAGGATCTGCGTAATGGTTATTTAACTTAAGTATGTGGAATCATGTTTAGCTATTTGGACATTTTTTAAGATTTTGAAGATTTAGCTATTTGGATGTCTGATAAAGGTTGACGGATGTACCCTCAACCCTGTATCTGCATACAAAGTTTTTGCACTAGTAAGAACACATTTCTTTTTCTAAAAAGAATCAAAATAGAGAATTAAAGTACTTTTTTTTAAAACCAAACACATCCTTAACTTTTGCTTTAGAGTACGGTGGTTCAATTGAAAATAGACTCTCTCGACTACAAAAAGACATTGGTTGTTCTAACAAGTTAAGTTGGCCTTAGAGCAAGGCAAGCACTGACCACCCTTTTAGCTCTGCCTCTGGTTGTTATCACTTTATAGATAGAATTTTAAATATCAAAATGAAAAAAAACTACTACGCAGTAGTTTAAGCAAATGGACACAACAATGAATTTGGAAATGAGATAAAAAAATGACAAACAAGGATTTATAATTTTGATGTTATATCAAGAAATAGAAAAACCACGACAAATTCAAATAAACTTAGATGTTAGGCAACCTCTATAATAGTGCCCTATACGGTGTTCACTAGAACTTGAAAAATGTGTCTTCTTCATGCACAAACCATCACTTACCAATCGCTGCACATGGATGGCGCGCAAGGACAAAACATAAATATTAAATCATACGTATATTTTTTTATACCTATTAATATGTATAGAAATGAGATTATTGTTTAATTTCCAAGTTGTGGGCCACCATGTCAAACAATCACACAAATTTTCATTTCTATCATTCAATTACTATGATACCCTCCAACGAAACGGACCCTAAATCTATTTTCGAAATATGCGGTTATAGTTTAGTTCCATAATTTTCTCTAAAGTTATAGTCATAATATAAATGTTCATTCATTTAAAAAGTTTTGTTGTGTTTTGTAACACGTATACAAGACCAAATAATTGTGTGAAAGCAACTACATGTATGAAACACTACAGTTATTTTTAATTTATGTAACTATACTTACCTCGGTACTCAAAGCTACAGAGATATTAGTACTTTAGTTATGATGATTATAGAGTGACTTTGAGTTTTAAGAACGGTGGCAGTGGCAGCGGAATCACCAAACGGCATGGCCATACCGTCGGTGAACACTGCAGCCACCTCGGCGGTATGGCCAACGGCATGGCTTCAGCGGTAATATATGATTCGGAGGTATGGGATTGTAACGTTATAAAATGTAACTGTTGGTGGGTTGGGATTGGGGTTGGGGGTTGGGGGTTTGGGGTTTGGCGTTTTAGATTTGGGGTTTGGGTTGGAGGTTGTGGGTTTTGGGTTTCGGGCTTCGGGTTTTGGTTTTCAGGTTTCGGGTTATGGGTTTCGTTTTTCGTGTTTCGTGTTTCGTGTTTCGGATCTAGGGTCTGGGGTCGGGGTCGGGGGTTGGGGATAGAGGTTGGTGGTTGGGGGTTGGGGTTTGGGGTTTTGGGTTTCGGGTTTGAAGTTTGGGCGTTGGGGTTGGGGCTTTTTGTTTCGGGTTTCGGGTTTAGGGTTTGGGGTTTAGAGTTTGGGGTTTCGAGTTTCAGGTTTTGGGTTTGGGTTGTGGTTTTGAGATTTCGGGATTCGGGTTTCGGGTATCTGGTTTGGGGTTTGGGGTTGGGGTTGGGGTTGGGGATTTGGAGGTTTCGGGTTTCGATTTTCGGGTTTGGGGTTTCTGGTTTCGGGTTTCGGTTTGGGGTTTGGGGTTTCGGTTTTGGGGTTTCGGGTATTGGGTTTCGGGTTTTGGGTTTGGGGTTTGGGGTTTTAGTTTTTGGGTTTCGAGTTTCGGGTTTCGGATTTCGGGCATCGGGTTTCAGGTTTTGGGTTTCGGATTTCGAGTTTCGGGGTTCGGGTTTTAGGTTTCGGGTTTCGGTTTAGGGTTGGGGGTTGGGGGTTGGGGTTGGGGGTTTCGGGTTTGGGGTTTGGGGTTTGGCGTTTGGGGTTTGGCGTTTTGGGATTGGGGTTTCGGGTTTGGGGTTTCGGGTTTCGGGTTCGGATTTGAGGTTTCGGGTTTCGGGTTTGTGGTTTAGGGTTTCTCGTTTCGTGTTTGGGGTTTGGGGTTGGGGGTTGGGTGTTTGGGTTTTCGGGTTTCTGGTTTCGGGTTTCGGATTTGGGGTTTGGGGTTGCGGGTTGGGGATTTGGGGTTTCAGGTTTCGGGCTTCGATTTTCGGTTTTTGGGTTTCGGGTTTGGGGTTTGGGGTTTCGATTTTTGGGTTTGGGGTTTGGGGTTTCGGGTTTGGGGTTTGGGGTTTGGGGTTTGGGGTTGCGGGTTTGGGGTTTGGGGTTTCGGGTTTCGGGTTTTGGGTATCGAGTTTGGGGTTTCGGGTTTTAGGTTTCGGGTTTTGGGTATCGAGTTTAGGGTTTGAGTTTTCGAGTTTCGGGTTTCGGGTTTCGTGTTTTGCGTTTGGGGTTTGGGGTTTACAAACATAACCCCATAGATTTAAATAAATTTTTAAGCAACCAATTCTCGGATGTTTAAAATCAATTATATTAAGAATCAGTTATCAAAAAACAAGATGTATTTTAATTTTATGAACACACCGAAAAACCAATACTGTAACCTCTTTTATGGAATTCATTAGCTATTTTATAAGCATTACACCGTTTAAGCGAATTATATACCTTGATAGTGATATTAATGTAACTTTTTTGCATGATGCAAATTTGTGAACTTTGTACTATTTTTGTAATATACATACCATTTCTTAAACTTTAAACTTTTTTTGCAAAAATTAATTTTAGTTAACTTTTACACAATGTTTATGTATATTATACTACTTTTGTGACTTTTATTCACATTATTTTGAATTTATACGCATTATTGAAGTGTGCATTATTTAAGTGAGTTATTTTTAAGTTTCATGCTCATGTACTTAGTTTTCAAAATTGAGGTTTACTTGAGCAATTATGATATATGTGACTAAACTCTCTCGATCAATTCTGAATATAGAAGATACAAATATCATTTTTCTTATCTCAAACCAAACATGTTAAACAAAACTAAGAAGAGACCGCAACACTGCAACAACACATGACTGAAAAAGACAACTATTGTGGCTCACGGTTGTCATTTTTAAATGTTGAAAATTTTACTTCATGAAGAAACTAAGCTACATATGTAAACCCACTACATTACTATAATACAAACATAAGCCCAATAGATTTAAGTAAATTTTTTAGCAACCTATTCTCGGATGTTTAAAGTCAATTATATTAAGAATCAATTATCAAAAAAGCAAGATGTATTATAATTTTATGAAGACACTGAAAAACCATTACTGTACCCTCTCTTATGGAATTCATTAGACGTTTTAATAGCATTACACCATTCAAGCAAATTATATAACTTGATAGTGATATTAATGCAACTTCTTAGCATGTATGCAAATTAGTGAACTTTATACTATTTTTTAAAATACAAACCATTTTTGTGAACATTATACATCTTTTGCAAAAATAAATTTTACTTAACTTTTGCTCAATGTTTATCTATATTATACTACTTTTGTGACTTTTTTCACATTATTTTGAATTTATACCCATTATTGAAGTGTGCAATATTTAAGTGAGTTATTTTCAAGTTTCGTACTCATGTACCTAGTTTTCAAATTTGAGGTTTACGCTAGCAATTATGATATATGTGACTAAAATCTCTCGATCAATTCAGAATATAGAAGACACAAATATCATCTTTCTTATCTCAAACCAAACATGTTAAAAAAATAAGGAGAGACTACAACACCTCAACAACACATGACCAATATAGAGAACTATTATGGCTCACGGGTGTCATTTTTAAAGGTTGAAAATTTTACTTCATGAAGAAACTAAGCTATATATGTAAACCCACTACATTACTATAACACAAACATAAGCCCAATAGATCTAAGTAAATTTTTTAGCAACCTATTATCGGATGTTTAAAGTCAATTATATTAAGAATCAATTCTCAAAAAACAAGACGTATTTAAATTTTATGAACACACCGAAAAACCAATACTGTACCCTCTTTTACGGAATTCATTAGCCGTTTTTAAGCATTACACTGTTTAAGCAAATTATATTTAGGGTTTGGTGTTTGGAGTTTTGGGTTTGGGGTTTCGGGTTTTGGGTTACGGGTTTTGGGTTACGGGTTTCGGGTTTCTGGTTTCGGGTTTGGGGTTTCGGGTTTCAGATTTGGGGTTTCGGGTTTGGGTTTGGGGGTTGGGGTTGGGTCTTGGGGGTCTCATGTTTCTGGTTTCGGGTTGGGGGTTGGGGGTTTTGGGTTTCGGGGTTCGGATTTTGGTTTTTGGGTTTGGTGTTTTCGGTTTCGGGATTCGGGTATCGGGTATCGGGATTCGGGTTTTGGGTTTCAGGTTTCGGGTTTGGGGTTTAGGGTTTCGTGTTTGGGGTTTCGGGTTTCAGGTTTGGGGTTCGGGGTTTCGGGTGGTTTGGGGTTTGGGGTTAGGGGTTGGGGTTGGGGTTGGGGGTTGGGGTTGAGGGTTGGGGGTTGGGGGTTTGGGGTTTCGGGTTACGGGTTTAGGATTTGGTGTTTGGGGTTTGGGTTGGGGGTTGTGGGTTTCGGGCTTCGAGTTTTGGTTTTCAGGTTTCGGGTTTTGGGTTTCGGGTTTCGGGTTTTGGTTTTCGTGTTTCGTGTTTCGGATCTAAGGTCTAGGGTCGGGGTCGGGGGTTGGGGTTAGGGGTTATTGGTTGGGGTTGGGGTTTGGTGTTTGGAGTTTGGGGGTTGGGGTTGGGGCTTTCGGTTTTTGGGTTTGGGGTTTGGGGTTTGGGTTTTGGGTTTTCGGGTTTCGGGTTTCGGGTTTGGAGTTTGGGGTTTCGGGTTTCATGTTTGGGGTTTCGAGTTTCGGGTTTCAGGTTTCGGGTTGGGGTTGGGGGCTGGTGGTTTCGGGATTCGGGTTTCGGGTTTCGGGTATCTGGTTTGGGGTTTTGGGTTGGGGTTGGGGGTTTCAGGTTTCGGTTTTCGGGTTACGGGCTACCGGTTTTGATTTTCGGGTTTGGGGTTTGTGGTTTAGGGTTTCGGGTTTCGATTTTGGGGTTTTGGGTTTCGAGTTTGGGGTTTCGTGTTTCGGGTATCGGGTATCGGGTTTCGGGTTCGGGGTTTCGGGTTTCAGGTTTGGGGTTTCGGGTTTCAGTTTTTGGGTTTCGCGTTTCGGGCATCGGGTTTCAGGTGTCGGTTTCGGGTTTCCAGTTTCAGGATTTGGGTTTTAGGTTTCGGGTTTCGGTTTGGGGTATGGGGTTTGGTGTTGGGGGTTGGGAGTTGGGGTTGGGGGTTTCAGGTTTGGGGTTTCGGGATTGGGGTTTCGGGTTTGGGTTTTCGGGTTTCGGGTTTCTGGTGTCGGGTTTGAGGTTTTGGGTTTCGGGTTTGTGGTTTGGGATTTTTGGTTTCGTGTTTGGGGTTTGGGGTTGGGGTTGGGGGTTGGGGGTTTGGGTTTTCGGGTTTCTGGTTTCGGGTTTTGGGTTTGGGGTTTGGGGTTGGGGGTTGGGGGTTTCGGGTTTTGGGTTTCGGGCTTCGGTTTTCGGCTTTTGGGTTTCGGGTTTGGGGTTTGGGGTTTTGGGTTTCGGGTTTGGGGTTTCCGGTTTGGGGTTTGGGGATTGGGGTTTCGGGTTGCGGGTTTGGGGTTTGGGGTTTCGGGTTTCGCGGTTTAGGTTTCGGGTTTTGTGTATTGGGTTTGGGATTTGGGTTTTCGGGTTTCGGGTTTCGGGTTTCGGGTTTTGAGTTTCGTGTTTCGCGTTTGGGGTTTACAAACATAACCCCATATATCTAAGTAAATTTTTAAGCGACCAATTCTCGGTTGTTTAAAGTCAATTATATTAAGAATCAATAATCAAAAAACAAGATGTATTTTAATTTTATGAACTCACCGAAAAACCAATACTGTAACCTCTTTTATGGAATTCATTAGCTATTTTATAAGCATTACACTGTTTAAGCAAATTATATACCTTGATAGTGATGTTAATGTAACTTTTTTGCATGATGCAAATTTGTGAACTTTATACTATTTTTGTAATATACGTACTATTTTATGAACTTTATACACTTTTTGCAAAAATTAATTTTAGTTAAGTTTTACACAATGTTTATGTATATTATACTACTTTTGTGATTTTTATTCACATTATTTTGAATTTAAACCCATTATTGAAGTGTGCATTATTTAAGTTAGTTATTTTTAAGTTTCGTACTCATGTACTCAGTTTTCAAAATTGAGGTTTACTTGAGCAATTATGATATATGTGACTAAACTCTCCCGATCAATTCTGAATATAGAAGATAAAAATATCATTTTTCTTATCTCAAACCAAACATATTAAACAAAACTAAGGAGAGATCGCATCACCGCAACAACACATGACCGAAAAAGACAACTATTGTGGCTCACGGGTGTTATTTTTAAATGTTGAAAATTTTACTTCATGAAGAAACTAAGCTACATATTTAAACCCACTACATTACTATAATACAAACGTAAGCCCAATAGATTTAAGTAAATTTTTTAGCAGCCTATTGTCGGATGTTTAAAGTCAATTATATTAAGAATCAATTCTCAAAAAAGCAAGATGTATTATAATTTTATGAAGACACTGAAAAACCAATACTGTACCCTCTCTTATGGAATTCATTAGACGTTTTATAAGCATTACACCATTCAAGCAAATTATATAACTTGATAGTGATATTAATGCAACTTCTTAGCATGTATGCAAATTAGTGAACTTTATACTATTTTTTAAAATACAAACCATTTTTGTGAACTTTATACATTTTTTGCAAAAATAAATTTTACTTAACTTTTGCACAATGTTTATCTATATTATACTACTTTTGTGACTTTTTTTTCACATTATTTTGAATTTATACCCATTATTGAAGTGTGCAATATTTAAGTGAGTTATTTTCAAGTTTCGTACTCATGTGCCTAGTTTTCAAATTTGAGGTTTACGCTAGCAATTATGATATATGTGACTAAAATCTCTCGATCAATTCCGAATATAGAAGACACAAATATCATCTTTCTTATCTGAAACCAAACATGTTAAAAAAATAAGGAGAGACTACAACACCTCAACAACACGTGACCGATAAAGAGAACTATTATGGCTCACGGGTGTCATTTTTAAAGGTTGAAAATTTTACTTCATGAAGAAACTTAGCTATATATGTAAACCCACTACATTAGTATAACACAAACATAAGCCCAATAGATCTAAGTAAATTTTTTAGCAACCTATTATCGGATGTTTAATGTCAATTATATTAAGAATCAATTCTCGAAAAACAAGACGTATTTAAATTTTATGAACACACCAAAAAACCAATACTGTACCCTCTTTTACGGAATTCATTAGCCGTTTTTTAAGCATTACACTGTTTAAGCAAATTATATTTAGGGTTTGGGGTTTGGAGTTTTGGATTTGGGGTTACGGGTTTTGGGTTTCGGGTTTCTGGTTTCGGGTTTGGGGTTTGGGGTTTCGGGTTTCAGATTTCGGGTTTCGGGTTTTGGGTTTGGGTTTGCGGGTTGGGTCTTGGGGGTTTCAGGTTTCTTGTTTCGGGTTGGGGGTTGCGGGTTGGGGGTTGAGGGTTTCGGGTGGTTTGTGGTTGGGGGTTAGGGGTTGGGGCTTTCGGTTTTTGGGTTTCGGGTTTCGGTTTGGGGTTTCGGGTTTCGGGTTTGGGTTTTCGGGTTTCGGGTTTCTGGTTTCGGGTTTCGGGTTTCGGGTTTGACGTTTTGGGTTTCGGGTTTGGGGTTTGTGGTTTGGGGGTTCTGGTTTCGTGTTTGTGGTTTGGGGTTGGGGGTTGGGGGTTGGGGGTTTGGGTTTTCGGGTTTCTGGTTTCGGGTTTCGGGATTGGGGTTTGGGGTTGCGGGTCAGGGGTTGGGGGTTTCGGGTTTTGGGTTTCGGGTTTCGGGTTTCGGGCTTCGGTTTCGGCTTTTGGGTTTCGGGTTTCGGGTTTGGGTTTTCGGGTTTTGGGTTTCGGGTTTGGGGTTTCGGGTTTGGGGATTGGGGTTTCGGGTTGCGGGTTTGGGGTTTGGGGTTTGGGGTTTCGGGTTGCGGGTTTGGGGTTTGGGTTTCGGGTTTCGCGGTTTAGGTTTCGGGTATCGGGTTTGGGGATTGGGTTTTCGGGTTTCGGGTTTCGAGTTACGTGTTTCGCGTTTGGGGTTTACAAACATAACCCCATATATCTAAATAAATTTTTAAGCAACCAATTCTCGGATGTTTAATGTCAATTATATTAAGAATCAATAATCAAAAAACAAGATGTATTTTAATTTTATGAACACACCGAACCAATACTGTAACTTCTTTTATGGAATTCATTAGCTATTTTATAAGCATTACACCGTTTAAGCAAATTATACACCTTGATAGTGATATTAATGTAACTTTTTTGCATGATGCAAATTTGTGAACATTATACTATTTTTGTAATATACATACTATTTTGTGAACTTTATACATTTTTTGCAAAAATTAATTTTAGTTAACTTTTACACAATGTTTATGTATATTATACTACTTTTGTGACTTTTATTCACATTATTTTGAATTTATACGCATTATTGAAGTGTGCATTATTTAAGTGAGTTATTTTTAAGTTTCGTACTCATGTACTTAGTTTTCAAAATTGAGGTTTACATGAGCAATTATGATATATGTGACTAAACTCTCCCGATCAATTCTGAATATAGAAGATACAAATATCATTTTTCTTATCTCAAACCAAACATATTAAACAAAACTAAGGAGAGACCGCAACACCGCAACAACACATGACCGAAAAAGACAACTATTGTGCTCACGGGTGTTATTTTTAAATGTTGAAAATTTTACTTCATGAAGAAACTAAGCTACATATGTAAACCCACTACATTACTATAATACAAACACAAGCCCAACAGATTTAAGTAAATTTTTTAGCAACCTATTCTCGGATGTTTAAAGTCAATTATATTAAGAATCAATTCTCAAAAAAGCAAGATGTATTATAATTTTATGAAGACACACAAAAACCAATACTGTACCCTCTCTTATGGAATTTATTAGATGTTTTATAAGCATTACACCATTCAAGCAAATTATATAACTTGATAGTGATATTAATGCAACTTCTTAGCATGTATGCAAATTAGTGAACTTTATACTATTTTTTAAAATACAAACCATTTTTGTGAACTTTATACATTTTTTGCAAAAATAAATTTTACTTAACTTTTGCACAATGTTTATCTATATTATACTACTTTTGTGACTTTTTTTTCACATTATTTTGAATTTATACCCATTATTGAAGTGTGCAATATTTAAGTGAGTTATTTTCAAGTTTCGTACTCATGTGCCTAGTTTTCAAATTTGAGGTTTACGCTAGCAATTATGATATATGTGACTAAAATCTCTCGATCAATTCCGAATATAGAAGACACAAATATCATCTTTCTTATCTGAAACCAAACATGTTAAAAAAATAAGGAGAGACTACAACACCTCAACAACACGTGACCGATAAAGAGAACTATTATGGCTCACGGGTGTCATTTTTAAAGGTTGAAAATTTTACTTCATGAAGAAACTTAGCTATATATGTAAACCCACTACATTAGTATAACACAAACATAAGCCCAATAGATCTAAGTAAATTTTTTAGCAACCTATTATCGGATGTTTAATGTCAATTATATTAAGAATCAATTCTCGAAAAACAAGACGTATTTAAATTTTATGAACACACCAAAAAACCAATACTGTACCCTCTTTTACGGAATTCATTAGCCGTTTTTTAAGCATTACACTGTTTAAGCAAATTATATTTAGGGTTTGGGGTTTGGAGTTTTGGATTTGGGGTTACGGGTTTTGGGTTTCGGGTTTCTGGTTTCGGGTTTGGGGTTTGGGGTTTCGGGTTTCAGATTTCGGGTTTCGGGTTTGGGTTTGCGGGTTGGGTCTTGGGGGTTTCAGGTTTCTTGTTTCGGGTTGGGGGTTGTGGGTTGGGGGTTGGGGGTTTCGGGTTGTTTGGGGTTGGGGGTTAGGGGTTGGGGTTGGGGTTGAGGGTTGGTGGTTGGGGGTTTGAGGTTTCGGGTTACGGGTTTAGGATTTGGGGTTTGGGGTTTGGGTTGGGGATTGTGGGTTTCGGGTTTCGGGCTTTGAGTTTTGGTTTTCAGGTTTCGGGTTTTGGGTTTCGGGTTTCGGGTTTTGGTTTTCGTGTTTCGTGTTTCGGATCTAAGGTCTGGGGTCGGGGTCGGGGTCGGGGGTTAGGGTTAGGGGTTGTTGGTTGGGGTTGGGGTTTGGTGTTTGGTGTTTGGGGGTTAGGTTTGGGGCTTTCGGGTTTTGATTTTCGGGTTTGGGGTTTCTGGTTTCGGGTTTCAGGTTTCGATTTTGGGGTTTCGGGTTTGGGGTTTCGTGTTTCGGGTATCGGGTTTGGGGTTTCGCGTTTGGGGTTTCGGGTTTCAGGTTTGGGGTTTCGGGTTTCAGTTTTTGGGTTTCGGGTTTGGGGTTTCGGGCATCGGGTTTCAGGTTTCGGTTTCGGGTTTCGAGTTTCTGGATTTGGGTTTTAGGTTTCGGGTTTCGGTTTGGGGTTTGGGGTTTGGTGTTTGGGGTTGGGATTTGGGGTTGGGGGTTTCAGGTTTGGGGTTTGGGGTTTTGGGATTGGGGTTTCGGGTTTGGGGTTTCGGGTTTGGGTTTTCGGGTTTCGGGTTTCTGGTTTCGGGTTTCGGGTTTGAGGTTTTGGGTTTCGGGTTTGGGGTTTGTGGTTTGGGGGTTCTGGTTTCGTGTTTGTGGTTTGGGGTTGGGGGTTGGGGGTTTGGGTTTTCGGGTTTCTGGTTTCAGGTTTCGGGATTGGGGTTTGGGGTTACGGGTCAGGGGTTGGGGGTTTCGGGTTTTGGGTTTCGGGTTTCGGGTTTCGGGCTTCGGTTTTCGGCTTTTGGGTTTCGGGTTTCGGGTTTAGGTTTTCGGGTTTTGGGTTTCGGGTTTGGGGTTTTGGGTTTGGGGTTTGGGGATTGGGGTTTCGGGTTGCGGGTTTGGGGTTTGTGGTTTGGGGTTTCGGGTTGGGGGTTTTGGGTTTGGGTTTCGGGTTTCGCGGTTTAGGTTTCGGGTTTTGGGTATCGGGTTTGGGGATTGGGTTTTCGGGTTTCGGGTTTCGAGTTACGTGTTTCGCGTTTGGGGTTTACAAACATAACCCCATATATCTAAATAAATTTTTAAGCAACCAATTCTCGGATGTTTAATGTCAATTATATTAAGAATCAATAATCAAAAAACAAGATGTATTTTAATTTTATGAACACACCGAACCAATACTGTAACCTCTTTTATGGAATTCATTAGCTATTTTATAAGCATTACACCGTTTAAGCAAATTATACACCTTGATAGTGATATTAATGTAACTTTTTTGCATGATGCAAATTTGTGAACATTATACTATTTTTTTTTTACTTAAAGGCAAATTTTATTAAGTAAAGGAAGCCAAACGGCAATACAAGACAACAAGTGCTAAGTGTAAATAAAAGACTAGGACACATCCCTAGCTTCCACACTTAAGCACCACCAAAAAACAATGGCATAGGACATATCCCTAGCTCAAATAAAAAAACATAAGTAACAATCACTAGAATCAATAATCTCATACAAATAACTAGAGAGCAAGATGAAAGAAATGAGTCAAATTCAAACTGGAAACTCAAGTATACTTCTGCATCATCAGAAATCCAAGGGACCAACCAAGGACCTCCAAACCAGCACAATATACATAAGCTAACAGAAATCAACAACTCATCACCCAGAAGCTTTAATCTCACAGTCCCAACCACAGTATTGAATAAACTGTCCACATCTCTAAACTCCTTCCTGAAACATCTGAAGTTTCTTTCCTGCCAAACAAAATAAACACAAGAACCCAATACTAATCTCTGGATCACACTCCAGATAGAATTAGTAGCAGGTTTATTAGAGATGAAAGAAATAATACTAGCCCAATCATTTGAGATATCCTAAAGTTTAGCCATAAACTTACACTTTTCCCAAAGTCTCTTCGAAAACGGGCACGAGAAGAATAGATGACTGTTAGATTCAAGTTCATGATTACATAGATGACACACCATACTCTGAACATCCATCCACTTAGAAATTCTATCAAGAGTTTTCAACCTGCCCTTAATAGCAACCCAAAGTATAAACGCGTGCCTTGGGAAACATTGTGAATACCAAACATGTCTATACCACATCACTTTTGGGCCATCCTCTCTAATAGCTTTCCATACCTCTTTAACAGAAAATTCTCTATCCTTTCCATTTTTATCAACCCAAATGGTTTTATCATCCAACTCATTAATCAACTTAGGAACCGGAACATTAGTAACTTCACTAAACCTATCACTCCAATCAATAGGCCAATCCCATTCATTATCCTTCACCATATCCCTGACTTTAGCTTTTAAACTCAAATTAGCTTCAACAATAATACTATAATTAATAAATCTAATAAGCGGACCAGAATGATGCCACTTATCAAACCATAAGTTACAATCCCTCCCATTACCAACTTTAACATACACAAAACTCTTAACTTTGTCTCTAAGATCATAAACTATTCCAACTCCATGAATAACCCCTATATATCTCCGGATCCCAAATATTTCCACCCTTTAACCAATAAATATTAACCCAATTAACCCATATAGATTTCTTTCTACTAGCAATGTTCCAAAGGTGTTTGGCCATAAGAGCAACATTCCACTGATGAGCAGATCTCAATCCCAACCCACCTTGACTCTTAGGTTTACACACCTCTTTCCACGCAACACTCGCCATTCCCCTAACCGATTCCCCTCTAGTCCACATAAATTTCTTAAGAATTCTATCAATATCATTACAAGTCTCCTTAGGTAACATGAATAGGGAAGACCAATAGACTTGAAGTGAGTTAAGAATAGAAGAAATAAGTTGTAGTCTACCAGCGAAAGAAAGTACCTTGTTTCTCCAATCCCCAATTCTTTTCTTAATCACTTCAATTATGCACTTACAATCATTAGCAGACAATCTTTTAGACACCAACGGTACACCCAAATATCTAATAGGCAGGACTCCTTCCTTAAACGGCATAACCAAACTAATATCAGCTTTCACAGGTTCCACAACATTACCAAAAAAAGCCTCACTTTTCGCCAAACTAGGAAGCAAACCAGAACTTAGACAGAATTCATCCAACCCTCTTCTTAAAACTGACGCAGAAATAAGGTCACCATGACAAAGCATCAACAAGTAATCCGCAAAACACAAGCTGCTAATCTTTAATTCTTTACACCCCCAATGGTATTTAAAAAGATTCTCAGCCCTTATTTGTCTCATAACCATCAGATTTAGCACCTCCATAACTAAAGTAAAAAGATACGGGGAAATGGGGTCCCCTTGTCTCAAACCTCTTCCTGCTTTAAAGTATCCGTTAGGCTCACCATTAATACAAACAGAGAATGAAGCAGTTGTTAGACACACCATGATCCAGTGTACCATAACAGGGTGGAATCCAAAACATTTAAGGATGAATTCAAGAAACTGCCAATTAACGGTATCATACGCTTTTTGTATATCTATTTTAAAGGCACACCTACTAGACCCACTCCAAGACTTCCAATTATATCCCCTCATAAACTCTTGAGCTAAAAGTACATTATCACTAATTTGCCTCCCCGGGATAAACGCACTTTGGTTCTCACCAACCAGCTCACTTAATACACCTTTAATCCTATTAGTAATGATTTTACTAATAGTTTTATAAACCACATTACAACAACTAATAGGCCTGTAATCAGAGACATACTTAGGGGCAACGACTTTAGGAATTAAAGATATAATGGAAGCATTAACCTCACCAAGAAGTTTACCACTACTGAAGAACTCTTTGATAGCAGCACATGTATCATGACCAACAACCTTCCAAGCCGCCTTGAAGAATTTGGAAGTATATCCATCCGGACCTGAAGCTTTATTATCCTCAATGTCAAAAAGCGCAGCCTTCACTTCCTCATCAGAAACAGGTTTGATAAGATCAACCGCAATCTCAGCATCCAACTTATTAGTGAATAATGTGTGAGGCTCTTCAATCGGATAAACTTCACCACAGGTACCAAAGAAACTTTTGAAATGGTTAACAAACTTGTTAACCATATCAGCACCATGAAGAACATTGCCATCCATATCATGAACATCTTCAATCCTACTCTTAATAACTCTACTCTTCACCACATTATGGAAATACGAACTGTTGAAGTCCCCTTCTTTCAACCACTGAATCTTAGACTTCTGTTTCAAAAGCAATTCCTTGTCTAATAACGCTCTCTTATAGGCAGCAGCATATAACGACTCTTCTTCCCTTAAAAAGCTATTAGAAGGATCATTACCCAAAGAACTTTGAACCCTATCCAACTCATCTTTTAACAGCTTAACCTTAACACAAACATCCCCATTTTTCTTATTAAAATCTCTCATATGTTTTTTCAAGAATTTCAACCTCTTAGCAAGAATATACATAGCATATCCTTCCACTGGGACATTCCACTTACTCTCAACAACATCCAAAAACCCCTTCTTCTCAGTTAAATAATTCATGAATCTAAACGCTTTATTTTTCTTACCTTCAACCTCTGGAATAATCAATACAGCCGGAGAATGATCGGAAACATTGAATGGCAGAAAGTTAGAAAAGGAAGCAGGATAATCATCCACAAATATATTATTAGCCATAACTCTATCAAGCTTTTTAAGGACACCACTACTAGGATCATTCTGTTTTTGGATCCAAGTAAAAAATATCCCAGTAATCTTGACATCTTCAATACCTAAAAAGTCTACACAATTTCTAAAGTCTTGAACACCAAAACTTTTGACCCCAATACCATTTGAATTTTCGTTATAGTCAAGAATAACATTAAAGTCGCCAAGCAAAACCCACGGACAACTACCAGCCAAACTATAGTGATCGCGAAGATTCTCCCAAAGCAACTTCCTATCCTTAACATTAGTCTCCCCGTATACAAAAGAGACGTATATCAATTTATCATCACACAACCTTCTAACTAGAAAATGCATCACTTGGCTACTCTGAGAAATCAGTTGGGCGCTAAAAACAGTATGATCCCACCCGACAACTATTCTACATCCCTTATTACTATCCACTGAATTCGAAACCCAAACCCAATTACCAAAAACCTCATCACAAACTTTATTCACAAACTTCTTCCTTATTTGTGTTTCTATAATACCACACATACTAATATTATTACTATATAAAAATTTCTTGACTTCACTTTGCTTCAGGGAATTACACATTCCCTGAATATTCCATGAAGCTATTTTAATCACCAAATTAAACTTGGGACGAGACAGATGCCATATCACCTAGCATCTGAGAATCCACACCAACCACCACATTTGAAACCTCATCCTTAGTAATGAAATCTGCAGTACCATGGGTTTCCGCTGCAACTTCATCTTTAATACCATCCATAACATCTTCATAAAACTGGTCCTGCATCATTTTATCCACCTTATGACCCATAATGGACTCATAATGTTGGATCATTTCCTCTGTCCAATTTTCCTTGACAGCATCAGTCAATTCTTGTTCATTCAAACAGAATAAATCAACCTCTGCAATCTGTTTTAATTTCACCCATTGCATAATCTCGGACAGCTTATCTCTATATATATCATCATAAACCTGTATAAAGGCTTGGTTCTTAGTAAGATCATTACCTTTCATTAATTCCACGCTTTTCTTTTCTGCTTCCTCCTTAGCAATCATCGCCACATTCCTATTTCCATAAACTATATCTTTTTGTAGTTTTGCAATCCTCCCCTTAAGTTCCCCAATTTTAGTAGCCTTTACCTTCGCAACCTGAGATTCTTCCCACAACAATATCAAATCCTCAGTCCATCTATTCCTATCATCATCAGAAATCTTCATGTCTAACTTACAAGCCAAATCAATTTTCTTCTTCATATCCTCCCACTCCTGACTTCCTACTTCAATTTTATCACTTGCCAATGCATCAAACTTATTACTTGTTTTGATAACTTCCTTTTCCATTTTCTTATTCTTACCATCCCCAATAACTCCAACAGTATTCTTCTTCTTCTCAGTTACAGTCACATTACTTTCATTTCTCGTATCATCAACAACAGACTTCTTCTCACCATTACTCTTAACCGGAACCTCTCTAAAACTAGGCCTTTGAGACATTCCTCCCCTACCATACAAACCACCTCTTCCCCTATTATTATATCCACCTCTATAACCATAGTTCTGAACCCCCACAGGCCTGCTGGTACTAGCACCATTCTTATCCACTTTCCTCGTTTCATGCCACACTTCCTTCTCCTTATTCTACTCAGTTACACTAGAAACCTTGGGCGTCTTCTCCGCCACTTCCTTAGCCAACTCCTCCTCAGTCCATACCCTAACCTTACAAGCTTTATAATCATGCCCAAACACTTTGCAATGCGTACATAACGGAGGCTTCCAATCATATCCAACCCTCAAGTTCATAGACTTACCCAACTTACTATAACAAATCTCTATAGACTCAGCAAGTTCCCTAGACGCATCCACCTCCACAAGCACTCTAGCAAAACTCGCTCTCCCATACGCTCTTAAACACATAGACTCTGTAATCTTATCCATGATAATAGGATTTCCAACACTACTAGCTATCCTGCTAATACCCTCAGTATTCCACGCTTCTAACGACACATTGTAAATCTTCACCCAAATAGGAACTTTAGAAGGCTCAGGTTTCACCATACACAACCCCGCTTCCCATTTCTGAACAAAAAACGGCTTGCCATTCACTAACCATGGACCATTCTCTAGAACATAATTCAACCCTTCATCAGATTTAAACTTAATAAAGTGAAGACCACTCTCATTGACTAAAATTTCATCAACCTGATATGGCCTCCACATCCTTCTAAGATGCCCTGATATCTCCCTATAGCTCATATTCACACCCACAAAATACCCCACTAAAGTCATGCACCAATTCTTGCTTCCTATCTCAATTACCGGATCCATATCAACCACTTTTCTACCAAACTCATTCACTCTTAAAGGAATTTCAGACAATTTATTTCCCAATCCTCCAATAGTACCCTGAAAAGCATTAATAAAAGACATAGGTTTCTTTCCATTCACACTATCTATCATTTCAGTATCCTTACCAATCACATTACCACCACCATTGCTACCACTTTGTTTACCAGCAACTTCACTTAAACTAGGCCATATCCTCCCACTATTCTCACCATTCTTAGTAGCCAAATTCCCATCATTCAAACGAGCCTTACCAACATTACTAGTACTACCAACATACTTCAAACCAGGGTTAAGTATTGGGTTTTCATGAACAGGAACTGGCATTTCAGAAGGAACATAACTAGTCTTACTAACATTGTTTTCAATATTCCTAACCATATCATTAACAATACCATTTCCCACATTAATAGCCCCCTGCTTTAGAGAACTACCTTGCACTCCAACCATAGAACTCATACCAATATTATTAGCATTAGACCCATCATTACCCTGCCCATTTACAACCTTCATACCCTGACTACCCACCCCTGTATCAGACTCCATAGCAACCTTCTTCAAGCTTTGAGACCCACTCTCAAACTCAACCTCAGTACCTTCCTCCTTAACCTCCAACTCCTCATCATTAGCTTCCATCTCTTCAGTACCATCATCCCCGTACTCTAAACCTTCCATTTCTTTCATTAATTTCCTATTCCTAGCACTACCCTTCTTAGAACACTTCTTAGACACCTTAGAAATCACATTAAAACCCTTCAAAACTATTTTAACATCACTAATTGAATTCCTCGTAGTCCTTTTGGGACGTACAACATCATTCGACTGAATTGGGGGAGGTACGAAATTAGGGTTTTTGGGATCTGGTTCATTCATGGTGGAATTGATGTAAGGTGGACACGAAATCAGTAATAGAAACTACAAAATCAAAGGTTTGATTAGCAGAAATGAGATTGGGGAAAAGGATGGATGAATAGTTTTTGAAGTGGGTGGAAAGCAGAAAAAACGAGAAAATGAATTGCAATAAATGGGTGAGATCCGGTTACTGTATCAAAGAGATTATTATATCAAAACATAGATCTTGAACAGTAGATACATAATCAAAAAACAATAATAAAATTCAATGGTTGGATTAAAAATAGATGATGAATTACTTAATAAAATTGCTTAGAGTTTTTAGGGTTTTTAGAGAGAGAAAGTAAACTTTATACTATTTTTGTAATATACATACTATTTTGTAAACTTTATACATTTTTTGCAAAAATTAATTTTAGTTAACTTTTACACAATGTTTATGTATATTATACTACTTTTGTGACTTTTATTCACATTATTTTGAATTTATACGCATTATTGAAGTGTGCATTATTTAAGTGAGTTATTTTTAAGTTTCGTACTCATGTACTTAGTTTTCAAAATTGAGGTTTACATGAGCAATTATGATATATGTGACTAAACTCTCCCGATCAATTCTGAATATAGAAGATACAAATATCATTTTTCTTATCTCAAACCAAACATATTAAACAAAACTAAGGAGAGACCGCAACACCGCAACAACACATGACCGAAAAAGACAACTATTGTGCTCACGGGTGTTATCTTTAAATGTTGAAAATTTTACTTCATGAAGAAACTAAGCTACATATGTAAACCCACTACATTACTATAATACAAACACAAGCCCAACAGATTTAAGTAAATTTTTTAGCAACCTATTCTCGGATGTTTAAAGTCAATTATATTAAGAATCAATTCTCAAAAAAGCAAGATGTATTATAATTTTATGAAGACACTGAAAAACCAATACTGTACCCACTCTTATGGAATTTATTAGACGTTTTATAAGCATTACACCATTCAAGCAAATTATATAACTTGATAGTGATATTAATGCAACTTCTTAGCATGTATGCAAATTAGTGAACTTTATACTATTTTTTAAAATACAAACCATTTTTGTGAACTTTATACATTTTTTGCAAAAATAAATTTTACTTAACTTTTGCACAATGTTTATCTATATTATACTACTTTTGTGAATTTTTTTTCACATTATTTTGAATTTATACCCATTATTGAAGTGTGCAATATTTAAGTGAGTTATTTTCAAGTTTCGTACTCATGTACCTAGTTTTCAAATTTGAGGTTTACGCTAGCAATTATGATATATGTGACTAAAATCTCTCGATCAATTCCGAATATAGAAGACACAAATATCATCTTTCTTATCTGAAACCAAACATGTTAAAAAAAATAAAGGGAGACTACAACACCTCAACAACACATGACCTATAAAGAGAACTATTATGGCTCACGGGTGTCATTTTTAAAGGTTGAAAATTTTACTTCATGAAGAAACTAAGCTATATATGTAAACCCACTACATTACTATAACACAAACATAAGCCCAATAGATCTAAGTAAATTTTTTAGCAACCTATTATCGGATGTTTAAAGTCAATTATATTAAGAATCAATTCTCAAAAAACAAGACGTATTTAAATTTTATGAACACACCGAAAAACCAATATTGTACCCTTTTTTACGGAATTCATTAGCCGTTTTTTAAGCATTACACTGTTTAAGCAAATTATATTTAGGGTTTGGGGTTTGGAGTTTCGGGTTTGGGGTATGGGGTTTCGGGTTACGGGTTTTGGGTTTCGGGTTTCTGGTTTCGGGTTTGGGGTTTGGGGTTTTAGGTTTCAGATTTGGGGTTTTGGGTTTCGGGTTTGGGTTTGTGGGTTGGGGGTTGGGGTTGGGTCTTGGGGGTTTCAGGTTTCTGGTTTTAGGTTTCGGGTTGGGGGTTGTTGGTTGGGGGTTTCGGGTGGTTTGGGGTTGGGGGTTAGGGGTTGGGGTTGGGGGTTGGGGGTTGGGGGTTGGGGTTGAGGGTTGGAGGTTGGAGGTTGGGGGTTTGAGGTTTCGGGTTACGGGTTTAGGATTTGGGGTTTGGGGTTTGGGTTGGGGGTTGTGGGTTTCGGGTTTCGGGCTTTGAGTTTTGGTTTTCAGGTTTCGGGTTTTGGGTTTTGGGTTTCGGGTTTTGGTTTTCGTGTTTCGTGTTTCAGATCTAAGGTCTGGGGTCGAGGTCGGGGGTTGGGGTTAGGGGTTGTTGGTTGGGGTTTGGTGTTTGGAGTTTGGAGGTTGGGGTTGGGGCTTTTGGTTTTCGGGTTTCGGGTTTGGGGTTTGGGGTTTGGGTTTTGGGTTTTCGGGTTTGGAGTTTGGGGTTTCGGGTTTCATGTTTGGGGTTTCGAGTTTCGGGTTTCAGGTTTCGGGTTGGGTTTTGGGGCTGGTGGTTTCGGGATTTGGGTTTCGGGTTTCGGGTATCTGGTTTGGGGTTTGGGGTTGGGGTTGGGGGTTTCAGGTTTCGGTTTTCGGGTTTCGGGCTACGGTTTTTGATTTTCGGGTTTGGGGTTTCTGGTTTCGGGCTTCGATTTTGGGGTTTCGGGTTTCGGGTTTGGGGTTTCGTGTTTCGGGTATCGGGTTTCGGGTTTCGGGTTTCGGGTTTCAGTTTTTGGGTTTCGCGTTTCGGGCATCGGGTTTCAGGTGTCGGTTTCGGGTTTCCAGTTTCAGGATTTGGGTTTTAGGTTTCGGGTTTCGGTTTGGGGTATGGGGTTTGGTGTTGGGGGTTGGGAGTTGGGGTTGGGGGTTTCAGGTTTGGGGTTTTGGGATTGGGGTTTCGGGTTTGGGGTTTCGGGTTTCGGGTTTGGGTTTTCAGGTTTTGGGTTTCTGGTGTCGGGTTTGAGGTTTTGGGTTTCGGGTTTGTGGTTTGGGGTTTCTGGTTTCGTGTTTAGGGTTTGGGGTTGGGGTTGGGGGTTGGGGGTTTGGGTTTTCGGGTTTCTGGTTTCGGGTTTCGGGTTTCGGGTTTGGGGTTGGGGGTTTCGGGTTTTGGGTTTCGGGTTTCGGGCTTCGGTTTTCAGCTTTTGGGTTTCGGGTTTCGAGTTTCGGGTTTGGGGATTGGGGTTTTGGGTTTCGGGTTTGGGGTTTCCGGTTTGGGGTTTGGGGTTTGGGGATTGGGGTTTCAGGTTGCGGGTTTGGGGTTTGGGGTTTGGGGTTTTGGGTTTCGCGGTTTAGGTTTCGGGTTTTGTGTATCGGGTTTGGGATTTGGGTTTTCGGGTTTCGGGTTTCGGGTTTTGAGTTTCGTGTTTCGCGTTTGGGGTTTACAAACATAACCCCATATATCTAAGTAAATTTTTAAGCGACCAATTCTCGGATGTTTAAAGTCAATTATATTAAGAATCAATAATCAAAAAACAAGATGTATTTTAATTTTATGAACTCACCGAAAAACCAATACTGTAACCTCTTTTATCGAATTCATTAGCTATTTTATAAGCATTACACCGTTTAAGCAAATTATATACCTTGATAGTGATGTTAATGTAACTTTTTTGCATGATGCAAATTTGTGAACTTTATACTATTTTTTTTTACTTAAAGGTAAATTTATTAAGTAAAGGAAGCCAAACGGCCGAACAAGACAAACAAGTGCAAAGTGTTAATAAAAGACTAGGACACTTCCCTAGCTTCCACACTAAAGCACCACCATAAAAACAATGGCATAGGACATATCCCTAGCTCAAATACAAAATGAGAAGTAACAACCTCTAGAACCAGTAATCACCTACAAATAACTAGAAAGCAAGATGAAAGAAATGAGTCAAATTCAAACTGGAAACCCAAGTATACTTCTGCATCATCAGAAATCCAAGGGACCAACCAAGGACCTCCAAACCAGCACAATATACATAAGCTACCAGAAATCAACAACTCATTACCCATCAAAGCAATAAAGAAAAACAGTCCATGCCATCCAAAATAACAAAAACCATCCACCATCAGCCTCAATAGAACCACCAGCAAACCAGAATATCAACCAATGGAGATCAGATACATCAACTACATATAATCAAGGACGTGCCAGAAAAGCTGTTTAGAAGAATTTTCCTCCTTAAAAACCTTATAATGTAAAACCCATAGGGTAAAACCATTAATAAGGACAAAAAGAGTGAAACATTCTCCCAAACCTTCCCAAAGATACCACCAATAAACAAACCGATTCCACACCCTATTACATTCCCAAAAACCAGTTCCAACATTGAACCAGTTAATCCAAACACCATCCATAGCACTAATCATTATCATAATTATGCTTCAAGATCTCTTCCACCATTCTCCTATAATATTCATTCTTAAAAATCTTCAAGTCCCATATATTAGCAGCCTCAATAGAATTAGAAGAGTACTAATTTGTAATATACATACTATTTTGTGAACTTTATACATTTTTTGCAAAAATTAATTTTAGTTAACTTTTACACAATGTTTATGTATATTATACTACTTTTGTGACTTTTATTCACATTATTTTGAATTTATACGCATTATTGAAGTGTGCATTATTTAAGTGAGTTATTTTTAAGATTCGTACTCATGTACTTAGTTTTCAAAATAGAGGTTTACATGAGCAATTATGATATATGTGACTAAACTCTCCCGATCTATTCTGAATATAGAAGATACAAATATCATTTTTCTTATCTCAAACCAAACATATTAAACAAAACTAAGGAGAGACCGCAACACCGCAACAACACATGACCGAAAAAGACAACTATTGTGGCTAACGGGTGTTATTTTTAAATGTTGAAAATTTTACTTCCTGAAGAAACTAAGCTACATATGTAAACCCACTACATTACTATAATACAAACATAAGCCCAACAGATTTAAGTAAATTTTTTAGCAACCTATTCTCGGATGTTTAAAGTCAATTATATTAAGAATCAATTCTCAAAAAAGCAAGATGTATTATAATTTTATGAAGACACTGAAAAACCAATACTGTACCCACTCTTATGGAATTTATTAGACGTTTTATAAGCATTACACCATTCAAGCAAATTATATAACTTGATAGTGATATTAATGCAACTTCTTAGCATGTATGCAAATTAGTGAACTTTATACTATTTTTTAAAATACAAGCCATTTTTGTGAACTTTATACATTTTTTGCAAAAATAAATTTTACTTAACTTTTGCACAATGTTTATCTATATTATACTACTTTTGTGACTTTTTTTCACATTATTTTGAATTTATACCCATTATTGAAGTGTGCAATATTTAAGTGAGTTATTTTCAAGTTTCGTACTCATGTACCTAGTTTTCAAATTTGAGGTTTACGCTAGCAATTATGATATATGTGACTAAAATCTCTCGATCAATTCCGAATATAGAAGACACAAATATCATCTTTCTTATCTGAAACCAAACATGTTAAAAAAATAAGGAGAGACTACAACACCTCAACAACACATGACCGATAAAGAGAACTATTATGGCTCACGGGTGTCATTTTTAAAGGTTGAAAATTTTAATTCATGAAGAAACTAAGCTATATATGTAAACCCACTACATTACTATAACACAAACATAAGCCCAATAGATCTAAGTAGATTTTTTAGCAACCTATTATCGGATGTTTAAAGTCAATTATATTAAGAATCAATTCTCAAAAAACAAGACGTATTTAAATTTTATGAACACACCGAAAAACCAATACTGTACCCTCTTTTACGGAATTCATTAGCCGTTTTTTAAGCATTACACTGTTTAAGCAAATTATATTTAGGGTTTGGGGTTTGGAGTTTCAGGTTTGGGGTTTCGGTTTACGGGTTTTGGGTTTCGGGTTTCGGGTTTCTGGTTTCGGGTTTGGGGTTTCGGGTTTCGGGTTTCAGATTTGGGGTTTGGGTTTCGGGTTTGGGTTTGTGGGTTGGGGGTTGGGGTTGGGTCTTGGGGGTTTCAGGTTTCAGGTTTTGGGTTTCGGGTTGGGGGTTGTGGGTTGGGGGTTGTGGGTTGGGGGTTGGGGGTTTCGGGTGGTTTGGGGTTGGGGGTTAGGTGTTGGGGTTGGGGGTTGGGAGTTGGGGGTTGGGGTTGGGGTTGAGGTTGAGGGTTGGGGGTTGGGGGTTTGGGGTTTAGGATTTGGGGTTTGGGTTGGGGGTTGTGGGTTTCGGGCTTTGAGTTTTGGTTTTCAGGTTTCGGGTTTTGGGTTTCGGGTTTCGGGTTTTGGTTTTCGTGTTTCGTGTTTCGGATCTAAGGTCTGGGGTCGGGGTCGGGGGTTGGGGTTAGGGGTTGTTGGTTTGGGTTGGGGTTTGGTATTTGGAGTTTGGGGGTTGGGGTTGGGGCTTTTGGTTTTCGGGTTTTGGGTTTGGGGTTTGGGGTTTTGGTTTTGGGTTTTTGGGTTTCGGGTTTGGAGTTTGGGGTTTCGGGTTTCATGTTTGGGGTTTCGAGTTTCGGGTTTCAGGTTTCGGGTTGGGTTTGGGGGCTGGTGGTTTCGGGATTTGGGTTTCGGGTTTCGGGTATCTGGTTTGGGGTTTGGGATTGGGGTTGGGGGTTTCAGGTTTTGGTTTTCGGGTTTCGGACTACGGGTTTTGATTTTCGGGTTTGGGGTTTCTGGTTTCGGGTTTCGGGTTTCGATTTTGGGGTTTCGGGTTTGGGGTTTCGTGTTTCGGGTATCGGGTTTGGGGTTTCGGGTTTCAGGTTTGGGGTTTCGGGTTTCAGTTTTTGGGTTTCGGGTTACGGGTTTCGGGCATCGGGTTTCAGGTTTCGGTTTCGGGTTTCGAGTTTCAGGATTTGGGTTTTAGGTTTCGGATTTCGGTTTGGAGTTTGGGGTTTGGTGTTTGTGGCTTGGGGTTTCTGGTTTCGTGTTTGGGGTTTGGGGTTAGGGGTTGGGGGTTTGGGTTTTCGGGTTTCTGGTTTCGGGTTTTGGGTTTCGGGTTTCGGGTTTGGGGTTGCGGGTTAGGGGTTTTGGGTTTCGGGTTTGTGGCTTGGGGTTTCTGGTTTCGTGTTTGGGGTTTGGGGTTGGGGGTTGGGGGTTTGGGTTTTCGGGTTTCTGGTTTCGGGTTTCGGATTTCGGGTTTCGGGTTTGGGGTTGCGGGTCAGGGGTTTTGGGTTTCGGGTTTCGGGTTTCGGGCTTCGGTTTTCGGCTTTTGGGTTTCGGGTTTCGGGTTTGGGGTTTCGGGTTTTGGGTTTCGGGTTTGGGGTTTGGGGTTTGGGGATTGGGGTTTCGGGTTGCGGGTTTGGGGTTTGGGGTTTGGGGTTTGGGATTTCGGGTTTCGCGGTTTAGGTTTCGGGTTTTGGGTATCGGGTTTGGGGTTTGGTTTTTCGGGTTTCGGGTTTCGAGTTACGTGTTTCGCGTTTGGGGTTTACAAACATAACCCCATATATCTAAATAAATTTTTAAGCAACCAATTCTCGGATGTTTAAAGTCAATTATATTAAGAATCTATAATCAAAAAACAAGATGTATTTTAGTTTTATGAACACACCGAAAAACCAATACTGTAACCTCTTTGATGGAATTCATTAGCTATTTTATAAGCATTACACCGTTTAAGCAAATTATATACCTTGATAGTGATATTAATGTAACTTTTTTGCATGATGCAAATTTGTGAACTTTATACTATTTTTTTTTACCTAAAGGTAAATTTATTAAGTAAAGGGAGCCAAAAGGCTGTACAAGACAAAAAGTACAAACTGTTAATAAAAGGCTAGGACTCTTCCCTAGCTTCCACACTTATGCACTACAAAAAAAGATGGCATAGGACGTATCCCTAGCTCAAATCCAAAACAATAAAAAACATCAACTAATACCGTAAAACCCATACAAATAGCAAGATAGCAAGATGAAAGTAATGAGTCAAAATTCAAACTGGAAACCCAAGTATACTTCTGCATCATCAGAGATCAAAGGGACCAACCAATGACCTCCAAACCAGCACAATACACATAGGCTACCAGATATTTAAGACTCACCACTCATCAAAGCAAATAAAAGAAAACCAGTCCATGCCATCCAATATATCAGAAACCACCCAGCATCCAACCAATAGAAACTCCACCAGTAATCCAACTATCAACCAAGAAGATCAAATACACCAATCATCATATCAGCAAGGAAGTGCCAGAAAAGCTGTTTACGAGAATTTGCCTGCTTAAAAACCTTATTATGTAAAACCCAGAGGGTAAAACCATAAATAAGGACAAAAAGAGTGGAACATTCTCCCAAACCTTCCCAAAGATACCATCAATCTCCAACAGATTCCATACCCTGTTACACTCCCAAAAACCAGTTCCAGCTTGAAACCAGTTAACCCAAACACCATCTAAAGAACTAATCATTATCATAATTATCCTTTAAGATCTTTTCCACCAATCTTCTATAATAATCATTCTTAATAACCTTCAACTCCCACATATTAGCAGCTTCCATAGAGTTAGAAGTGTACCTAATAGTCAATCCCAGAAGCTTCATTCTTACCGTCCCAACCACAATCTTGAATAAGCAGTCCTCATCTCTAAATTCCTTCCTGAAACATCTGAAGTTTCTTTCCTGCCATAAAAAACAAACACAAGCACCCAATACTAACCTCTGGATCACACTCCAAATATAATTAGTAGCAGGTTTATTAGATAATATTTGTGAACTTTATTCTATTTTTGTAATATACATACCATTTTTGTGAACTTTATACATTTTATGCAAAAATTAATTTTAGTTAACTTTTACACAATGTTTATGTATATTATACTACTTTTGTGACTTTTATTCACATTATTTTGAATTTAAACCCATTATTGAAGTGTGCATTATTTAAGTTAGTTATTTTCTAGTTTCGTACTCATGTACTTAGTTTTCAAAATTGAGGTTTACTTGAGCAATTATGATATATATGACTAAAATCTCTCGAACCATTCCGAATATAGAAGACACAAATATCATCTTTCTTATATCAAACCAAACATATTAAACAAAAATAAGGAGAGACTGCAACACCGCAACAACACATGACTAAAAAAGATAACTATTTTGTCTCACGTGTGTCATTTTTGAAGGCTAAAAATTTTAATTTATGAGGAAACTAAGCTATATATGTAAACTCACTACATTACTATAATACAAAGATAAGCCCAATAGATATAGGTAAAATTTTAAGCAAACTATTATCGGATGTTTAAAGTCAATTATATTAAGAATCAATTCTCAAAAAACAAGATGTATTTTAATTTTATGAACATACCGAAAAAACAATACTGTACCCTCTTTTATGGAATTCATTAGCCGTTTTATAATCATTACACCGTTTAAGCATACTATATTTAGGGTTTCGTGTTTGGGGTTTAGGGTTTAGGGTTTGGGGATGGGGGTTGGGGTTGGAGTTAGGGTTGGGGGTTTTGGGTTTGGGGTTTCGGGATTGAGGTTTCGGGTTTTGGGTTTCAGGTGTGGGGTTTCGGGTTGGGGTTAGGGGTCTGGGGTTTGCGGTTTTGGGTTTCGGGTTTTGGTTTTCGGGTTTCATGTTTTTGTTTTGGGGTTTCGAATTTCAGGCTTCGAGTTTCTGGTTGGGGTTGGGGGTTAGGGGTTGGGGTTTGAGTTTCGGTTTTCATGTTTCAGATTTGGGTTTGGGGTTTGGAGTTGGGGTTTGTGGGTTGGGGGATTGGGGTTTCGGGTTTCGGGCTTCGGGCTTCGGTTTTTAGGTTTCGGGTTTGGGGTTTCAGGTATCGGGTTTCGGATTTCGTGTTTGGGGTTTGGGGTTTCGGGTTTGGGGTTTCGGGTATCGGGTTTCGGGTTTCGGGTTTGGGCTTTTGGTTGCGGGTTGGGGGTTTCGGGTTGGTGGTTTTGAGTTTCGGGTTTCAGGTTTGTGGTTTCGGGTTTCCGGTTTCGGGTATCGGGTATCAGGTTTCGGGTATCGGGTTTTGGGTTTCGGGTTTCGGTTTCAGGTTTGGGGTTTGGGGTTTACGCTTTCGGGTTTAGGGTTTACAAACATAAGCCTAATAGATCTAAGTAAATTTTTAAGCAACATATTCTCAGATGTTTAAAATCAGATATATTAAGAATCAATACTCAAAAAACAATATGTATTTTAATTTATGAACACACTAAAAAGCCAACACTGTACCCTCTTTAATGGAATTCATTAGCATTTTTATAAGCAGTACACCGTTTAAGCAAATTATATAGCTTGATACTAATATTAATGCAACTTTTTTGCATGCATGCAAATTTGTGAACTTTATTCTATTTTTGTAATATACATACTATTTTTGTGAACTTTATACATTTTTTGCAAAAATTAATTTTAGTTAACTTTTACACAATGTTTATGTATATTATACTACTTTTGTGACTTTTATTCACATTATTTTGAATTTAAACCCATTATTGAAGTGTGCATTATTTAAGTTAGTTATTTTCAAGTGTCGTACTCATGTACTTAGTTTTCAAAATTGAGGTTTACTTGAGCAATTATGATATATGTGACTAAAATCTCTATCAATTCCGAATATAGAAGACACAAATATCATCTTTCTTATATCAAATCAAACATATTAAACAAAAATAAGGAGAGACTGCAACACCGCAACAACACATGACCGAAAAAGATAACTATTTTGTCTCACGGGTGTCATTTTTGAAGGCTAAAAATTTTAATTTATGAGGAAAGTAAGCTATATATGTAAACTCACTTCATTACTATAATACAAATATAAGTCCAATAGATATAAGTAAATTTTTAAACAAACTATTGTCGGATGTTTAAAGTCAATTATATTAAGAATCAATTCTCAAAAAACAAGATGTATATTAATTTTATGAACAAACCGAAAAAACAATATTGTACCCTCTTTATGGAATTCATTAGTCGTTTTATAATCATTACACCGTTTAAGCAAATTATATTTAGGGTTCCGTGTTTGGGGTTTGGGGTTTAGGGTTTGGGGATGGGGGTTGGGGTTGGAGTTAGGGTTGGGGGTTTAGGGTTTGGGGTTTGGGGTTTGGGGTTTGGGGTTTGGGGTTTGGGGTTTCGGGTGTGGGGTTTGGGGTTGGGGTTAGAAGGCAGGGGTTTGGGGTTTCGGGTTTCTGGTTTTAGGTTTCGGGTTTCAAGTTTTGGGTTTGGGGTTTCGTGTTTCAGGTTTCGAGTTTCGGGTTTGGGGTTGGAGTTGGGGGTTGGGGGTTATGGGTTGGGGGATTCGGGTTTCGGGTTTTGGGCTACGGGCTTCGGGTTTAGGTTTCGGGTTTCAGGTTCGGGGTTTCGGGTTTGGGGTTTGAGGTTTGGGGTTTGGGGTTTCGGGTATCGGGTTTCGGGTTTGGGCTTTTTGGTTGGGGGTTTAGGGTTTCGGGTTGGAGGTTTCGAGTTTCGGGTTTCAGGTTTGGGGTTTGGGGTTTGGGGTTTGGGGTTTGGGGTTTCGGGTTTCTGGTTTTGGGTTTTGGGTTTCGGGTATCGAGTAGCGGGTTTTGGGTATCGGGTTTGGGGTTTGGGGTTTGGGGTTTGGGGTTTAGGCTTTAAGGTTTTGGGTTTACAAACATAAGCCTAATAGATCTATGTAAATTTTTAAGCAACCTATTCTCGGATGTTTAAAGTCAGTTATATTAAGAATCAATACTCAAAAAACAAGATGTATTTTAATTTTATGAACACACTAAAAAACCAAAACTGTACCCTCTTTTAGGGAATTCGTTAGCCGTTTTATAAGCAGTACACCGTTTAAGTAAATTATATACCTTGATACTGATATTAATGCAACTTTTTTGCAAGTATGCATATTTGTGAACTTTATTCTATTTCTGTAATATACATACCATTTTTGTGAACTTTATACATTTTTTGCAAAAATTAATTTTAGTTAACTTTTACACAATGTTTATGTATATTATACTAGTTTTGTGACTTTTATTCACATTATTTTGAATTTAAACCCATAATTGAAGTGTGCGTTATTTAAGTTAGTTATTTTCAAGTTTCGTACTCATGTACTTAGTTTTCAAAATTGAGATTTACTTGAGCAATTATGATATATGTGACTAAAATCTCTCGATCAATTCCGAATATGGAAGACACAAATATCATCTTTCTTATATCAAACCAAACATATTAAACAAAAATAAGGAGAGACTGCAACACCGCAACAACACATGACCGAAAAAGATAACTATTTTGTCTCACGGGTGTCATTTTTGAAGACTAAAAATTTTAGTTTATGAGAAAACTAAGCTATATATGTAAACTCACAACATTACTAGAATACAAATATAAGCCCAATAGATATAAGTAAATTTTTAAGCAAACTATTGTCGGATGTTTAAAGTCAATTATATTAAGAATCAATTCTCAAAAAACAAGATGTATTTTAATATTATGAACATACCGAAAAAACAATATTGTACCCACTTTTATTGAATTCATTAGTTGTTTTATAATTATTACACCGTTTAAGCAAATTATATTTAGGGTTTCGAGTTTGGGGTTTGGGGTTTAGGGTGATGGGGGTTGGGGTTGGAGTTAGGGTTGGGGGTTTTGGGTTTGGGGTTTGGGGTTTTGGGTTTCGAGATTAGGGTTTGGGGTTTCGGGTTTTGGGTGTGGGGTTTAGGGTTGGGTTTAGGGGTCAGGGGTTTAGGGTTTCGGGTTTCTGGTTTTGTGTTTCGGGTTTTAAGTTTTGGGTTTGCTGTTTCGGGTTTAAGGTTTCGAGTTTCGGGTTTGGGGTTGGGGTTGGGGGTTTGGGATTTGGGGTTTCGAGTTTCTGGTTTCAGATTTAGGGTTTGGGGTTAGGGGTTAGGGGTTGTGGGTTGGGGGATTTGGGTTTCGGGTTTTGGGCTTCATGCTTCGGGTTTTAGGTTTCGGGTTTGGGGTTTGGGGTTTGGGGTTTCGTGTATGGGGTTTCGGGTTTCGGGTTCAGGGTTTCGGGTTTGGGGTTTCAGGTTTGGGGTTTCTGGTTTTGCGTTTCGGGTTTCGGGTTTCAGGTTTCGGGTTTCGGGTTTCAGGTTTGGGCTTTTGGGTTGGGGGTTAGGGGTTTCGGGTTGGAGGTTTCGAGCTTCGGGTTTCAGGTTTGGGGTTTGGGGTTTAGGGTTTTGTGTTTGTGGTTTCTGGTTTTGGGTTTCGGGTATCGGGTATCGGGTTTTAGGTATCGGGTTTCGGGTTTCAGTTTCGGGTTTGGGGTTTGGGGTTTAGGCTTTAGGGTTTTGGGTTTACAAACATAAGCCTAATAGATCTAAGTAAATTTTTAAGCAACCTATTCTCGGATGTTTAAAGTCAGTTATATTAAGAATCAATGCTCAAAAAGCAAGATGTATTTTAATTTTATGAACACACTAAAAAGCCAACACTGTACCCTCTTTTATGGAATTCATTAGCATTTTTATAAGTAGTACACCGTTTAAGCAAATTATATAGCTTGATACTAATATTAATGCAACTTTTTTGCATGCATGCAAATTTGTGAACTTTATTCTATTTTTGTAATATACATACTATTTTTGTGAACTTTATACATTTTTTGCAAAAATTAATTTTAGTTAACTTTTACACAATGTTTATGTATATTATACTACTTTTGTGACTTTTATTCACATTATTTTGAATTTAAACCCATTATTGAAGTGTGCATTATTTAAGTTAGTTATTTTCAAGTTTCGTACTCATGTACTTAGTTTTCAAAATTGAGGTTTACTTGAGCAATTATGATATATGTGACTAAAATCTCTATCAATTCCGAATATAGAAGACACAAATATCATCTTTCTTATATTAAATCAAACATATTAAACAAAAATAAGGAGAGACTGCAACACCGCAACAACACATGACCGAAAAAGATAACTATTTTGTCTAACGGGTGTCATTTTTGAAGGATAAAAATTTTAATTTATGAGGAAAGTAAGCTATATATGTAAACTCACTTCATTACTATAATACAAATATAAGTCCAATAGATATAAGTAAATTTTTAAACAAACTATTATCGGATGTTTAAAGTCAATTATATTAAGAATCAATTCTCAAAAAACAAGATGTATATTAATTTTATGAACATACCGGAAAAACAATATTGTACCCTCTTTATGGAATTCATTAGTCGTTTTATAATCATTACACCGTTTAAGCAAATTATATTTAGGGTTCCGTGTTTGGGGTTTGGGGTTTAGGGTTTGGGGATGGGGGTTGGGGTTGGAGTTAGGGTTGGGGGTTTTGGGTTTGGGGTTTGGGGTTTCGGGTTTCGGGTGTGGGGTTTGGGGTTGGGGTTAGGAGGCAGGGGTTTCGGGTTTCGGGTTTCTGGTTTTAGGTTTCGGGTTTCAAGTTTTGGGTTTGGGGTTTCGTGTTTCAGGTTTCGAGTTTCGGGTTTGGGGTTGGAGTTGGGGGTTGGGGTTATGGGTTGGGGGATTCGGGTTTCGGGTTTTGGGCTACGGGCTTCGGGTTTAGGTTTCGGGTTTGGGGTTTCATGTATCGGGTTTGGGGTTTGGGGTTTGGGGTTTCGGGTTTGGGGTTTCGGGTTTCAGGTTCGGGGTTTCGGGTTTAGGGTTTGAGGTTTGGGGTTTGGGGTTTCGGGTATCGGGTTTCGGGTTTGGGCTTTTTGGTTGGGGGTTTAGGGTTTCGGGTTGGAGGTTTCGAGTTTCGGGTTTCAGGTTTGGGGTTTGGGGTTTGGGGTTTGGGGTTTGGGGTTTCTGGTTTTGAGTTTCGGGTTTCGGGTATCGAGTAGCGGGTTTTGGGTATCGGGTTTGGGGTTTGGGGTTTGGGGTTTAGGCTTTAGGGTTTTGGGTTTACAAACATAAGCCTAATAGATCTAAGTAAATTTTTAAGCAACCTATTCTCGGATGTTTAAAGTCAGTTATATTAAGAATCAATACTCAAAAAACAAGATGTATTTTAATTTTATGAACACACTAAAAAACCAAAACTGTACCCTCTTTTATGGAATTCATTAGCCGTTTTATAAGCAGTACACCGTTTAAGTAAATTATATACCTTGATACTGATATTATTGCAACTTTTTTGCAAGTATGCAAATTTGTGAACTTTATTCTATTTTTGTAATATACATACCATTTTTGTGAACTTTATACATTTTTTGAAAAAATTAATTTTAGTTAACTTTTACACAATGTTTATGTATATTATACTACTTTTGTGACTTTTATTCACATTATTTTGAATTTAAACCCATTATTGAAGTGTGCATTATTTAAGTTAGTTATTTTCAAGTTTCGTACTCATGTACTTAGTTTTCAAAAATGAGGTTTACTTGAGCAATTATGATATATGTGACTAAAATCTCTCGATCAATTCCGAATATGGAAGACACAAATATCATCTTTCTTATATCAAACCAAACATATTAAACAAAAATAAGGAGAGACTGCAACACCGCAACAACACATGACCGAAAAAGATAACTATTTTGTCTCACGGGTGTCATTTTTGAAGACTAAAAATTTTAGTTTATGAGAAAACTAAGCTATATATGTAAACTCACAACATTACTAGAATACAAATATAAGCCCAATAGATATAAGTAAATTTTTAAGCAAACTATTGTCGGATGTTTAAAGTCAATTATATTAAGAATCAATTCTCAAAAACAAGATGTATTTTAATTTTATGAACATACCGAAAAAACAATATTGTACCCACTTTTATTGAATTCATTAGTTGTTTTATAATTATTACACCGTTTAAACAAATTATATTTAGGGTTTCGTGTTTGGGGTTTGGGGTTTAGGGTGATGGGGGTTGGGGTTGGAATTAGGGTTGGGGGTTTTGGGTTTGGGGTTTGGGTTTTGGGTTTCGAGATTAGGGTTTGGGGTTTGGCGTTTGGGGTTTCGGGTTTTGGGTGTGGGGTTTAGGGTTGGGGTTAGGGGTCAGGGGTTTAGGGTTTTGGGTTTCTGGTTTTGTGTTTCGGGTTTTAAGTTTTGGGTTTGCGGTTTCGGGTTTAAGGTTTCGTGTTTCGGGTTTGGGGTTGGGGTTGGGGGTTTGGGGTTTGGGGTTTCGAGTTTCTGGTTTCAGATTTAGGGTTTGGGGTTAAGGGTTAGGGGTTGTGGGTTGGAGGATTTGGGTTTCGGGTTTTGGGCTTCATGCTTCGGGTTTTAGGTTTCGGGTTTGGGGTTTGGGGTTTGGGGTTTCGTGTATGGGGTTTGGGGTTTCGGGTTCAGGGTTTCGGGTTTCGGGTTTCAGGTTTGGGGTTTCGGGTTTTGCGTTTCGGGTTTCGGGTTTCAGGTTTCGGGTTTCGGGTTTCGGGTTTGGGCTTTTGGGTTGGGGGTTTGGGGTTTGGGGTTGGAGGTTTCGAGCTTCGGGTTTGGGGTTTGGGGTTTAGGGTTTTGTGTTTGTGGTTTCTGGTTTTGGGTTTCGGGTTTCGGGTATCGGGTATCGGGTTTCAGTTTCGGGTTTGGGGTTTGGGGTTTAGGCTTTAGGGTTCTGGGTTTACAAGCATAAGCCTAATAGATCTAAGTAAATTTTTAAGCAACCTATTCTCGGATGTTTAAAGTCAGTTATATTAAGAATCAATACTCAAAAAACAAGATGTATTTTAATTTTATGAACACACTAAAAAACCAAAACTGTACCCTCTTTTATGGAATTCATTAGCCGTTTTATAAGCAGTACACCGTTTAAGTAAATTATATACCTTGATACTGATATTAATGCAACTTTTTTGCAAGTATTCAAAATTGTGAACTTTATTCTATTTTTGTAATATACATACCATTTTTGTGAACTTTATACATTTTTTGCAAAAATTAATTTTAGTTAACTTTTACACAATGTTTATGTATATTATAGTACTTTTGTGACTTTTATTCACATTATTTTGAATTTAAACCCCTTATTGAAGTGTGCATTATTTAAGTTAGTTATTTTCAAGTTTCGTACTCATGTACTTAGTTTTCAAAATTGAGGTTTACTTGAGCAATTATGATATATGTGACCAAAATCTCTCGATCAATTCCGAATATAGAAGACACAAATATCATCTTTCTTATATCAAACCAAACATATTAAACAAAAATAAGGAGAGACTGCAACACCGCAACAACACATGACCGAAAAACATAACTATTTTGTCTCACGGGTGTCATTTTTGAAGACTAAAAATTTTAGTTTATGAGAAAACTAAGCTATATATGTAAACTCACAACATTACTAGAATACAAATATAAGCCCAATAGATATAAGTAAATTTTTAAGCAAACTATTGTCGGATGTTTAAAGTCAATTATATTAAGAATCAATTCTCAAAAAACAAGATGTATTTTAATTTTATGAACATACCGAAAAAACAATATTGTACCCACTTTTATTGAATTCATTAGTTGTTTTATAATTATTACACCGTTTAAGCAAATTATATTTAGGGTTTCATGTTTGGGGTTTGGGGTTTAGGGTGATGGGGGTTGGGGTTGGAGTTAGGGTTGGGGGTTTTGGGTTTGGGGTTTGGGGTTTGGGGTTTTGGGTTTGGCGTTTGGGGTTTGGGGTTTGGCGTTTGGGGTTTCGGGTTTTGGGTGTGGGGTTTAGGGGTTAGGGGTTTAGGTTTTCGGGTTTCTGGTTTTAAGTTTTGGGTTTGGGGTTTCGGGTTTAAGGTTTCGAGTTTCGGGTTTGGGGTTGGGGGTTGGGGGTTTAGGGTTTGGGGTTTCGAGTTTCTGGTTTCAGATTTAGGGTTTGGGGTTTGGGGTTAGGGGTTGGGGGTTGTGGGTTGGGGGATTCGGGTTTCGGATTTTGGGCTTCATGCTTCGGGTTTTAGGTTTTGGGTTTGGGGTTTGGGGTTTCGTGTTTGGGGTTTGGGGTTTGGGGTTCAGGGTTTCGGGTTTGGGGTTTCAGGTTTGGGGTTTGGGGTTTTACGTTTCGAGTTTCGGAAGACTGTGTCATTGGGATGCTACTTCAGGGCACAAAGTACAAGATATAGAAAACGAACTCTAAATGAGACGTTTTTGAAAAGTTACCATTCGAATAGATAAAAGTTATAGTTTACAAAACAAAGATCCCAAAGTAGATTAATACATAAGTTTTTAAAAGTGCATCGAATGGTAAACGGTAAAAGTGAAAGTCTCCAAAAGCATGCCCTAAGACTCTCAGCTCCACACACCTGCTATCGCCTTTCTAACCTGAGATAAACATGCTTAAAAGTGTCAACACAAAGGTTGGTGAGTTCATAGAGTTTGTCTTAATGCAGTTGAAAAAGCTTATAAAGAATGTTCACACAGCAAAGGCATCGTAAATCCACTCAGTTGCAAGTCCCGTCATAAGAGACTTGTAACCTGTGTGTTCACAACCCACTGCTACAATGTATAGTATGAGTAAGATATGTATAAGTTCATAACAACAGTTTAGCAATTAGTAGTGAGTCTACACTTCATCTCCGAAGACCTCACCTAAGTATGTATACTTCCATGGTTGTGCCCAGAACCTTAATCTGGGGCCATAAGAAGTATATATGTTTCCATGGTAGTGCCCAGAACTAAATCTGGGGCCATTGGAAGTATGTATGTATGTATCCATCACAGTTTAGTATAACACAGTTAAGTATAACACAATCATGTATGTATGACATCAAGTAATGTAATCAAGTATAATGTTATCAAGTATAATGTTATCAAGTATAATGTTTCCCAAGTATAAATGTTATGTGAATCCGTACAAGTAAGCAAGTAGTAGCATGTATCTCCCCCAAAGAGTTGATAAAACAATTAAAAGAGTAGGGGCTATGACTCACCTCGAAGTAATAGCACAATGCAACGGAATGTTAAGGACAACAATGCACAGTTATCTGCCGCAACCTAAAATGAATGATGAATGATCTCATTTAGATCACCAAATGATGTTTATGAATGTCCATGCTCATGTTTCTATACCACTCTAGTCTTTGGAAATACACTTGTATTGTCAAAAATATATAATCCAAGAATTTGGAAAAATATTGCTATTAGAAAATATAAATGGCTAGTTATAATATATATACTTATATATATATATAACGTAAGTTCTCATGTTGACGTTGAAATACTCGGGTTGTAATCCTTGAAATGATGAAAACATACTCGTAATAACTAATACTACATTAGTTATAAAGCTCGGTACTTGATATCATGTTTAGCTTAAAAATGCACTTCGTAGTTTTTGCGCCAAATTTATATAAAAGCTGTCAACTAGAAATGGTTTTAGCCGATATTCAAACGTGAATATCTTTGTCGTTACTTGTCCGTTTTACTTGTTCTTTATGTCCACGGTTACGTCTTAGTATGTAGTAATATATTTTGGAAAACTCGGCTCCTCCGGGTTAAGTCTAAAGCCTCTTTTTGTACCATGAAAAACGTCCAACAGCAACTAATTTCCAGAAAATACTTTTCGTCAACAATCTTGCAAAAATCATAACTTCTTCGTTATAAGCTCTTTTTAATCCGTTCTTTCGCCTACGGATTCGTTTTTGAAAGTATTTTCTAAAAATTTTGCCAAAGTTTCCTTGGTGTTTACTGATTTTCCAGATTTTTACAAAACGGGACAGCATGTCTAAAATAGGTTCCAAATCATGTTTCCAAGGTTAAAAATCAATTTCTACCATCACCAAACCTCTTGTAATCACCACATGGCTAATCTAATCCTACCATACACCTTCTTAGGGTGCCATGGACTCCTAACCAAGTTATTAGAGCAAGGGGATTCATAACTAAAAAGTTAGGGTTTGTATGTTTCATTTTTGACAAAATAAGTGGTGGTATAGCTAGTTGTACATGGTTTTTAGCATGGAAATCATGTAATACAAGTAAATATAAGATGTTTCATGTAAAAATAAAAATGATAACTTACTTGATAAAATGAGATGATTATATGGTGATTATGCTTGATGTTCTTGTGTTTTTGTTGATTGATTCTTGATTAGGCATGTAAAAGGAACAAGTTTAGTGTTTTAACTTATCAAAAATAATGGATCAAGGTGTGGTTTGGTTTTGGTCGTGGGTTTGAGAAAGAACAAGGAGAGAAAAAGATGAGAAGAGTTTTGATCTTTCTTAAAAGTGTATATTATGATTTTGGTTTTTGGTTAATGTAAGGTTTTTGAGGTTTATTGGTTAATTAATAAGAAATAAATGCATAAGGTTAAGGAGGGGGTTCATGACCGGTTTTTGAAAGGGTTCAAAGTAGTCAAATAGGTTTTGAGTTACTAATTAGTCCTAGTGTAGCGTTAAGTGTTATTACGTGTTATTCGTTAAAATCGGGTAACGGTTTTAATAGAAATAATTGTTCACGAAGTTAACCGGGATAAAATAAAGTCATAATAATGTTAAAAACATATTAAAAATATGTTGGGTACATTTACTGAGTGATCGGGTGATTATTGTTTAGTTTTCACGAAAACCGTCGTTATATTCGTACGCGTACGTTATAAATAAAATAAATTTCCAAAATACTGGGTAACTGAATGTTATAAGTTTTATGATGTTAAAATGAGTATAAAAATATGTCGGGACCATCGTGGGAATATTTAGATATATTCGTCTTGTATAAACCGGGTGTTAACGTTTACTATAATTACTTATACGTAAAAACGTTAAATGTACTGAATATAGTAGTTTAAAAATCCTGAGAGTGGTATAATATGAAAATGCTGTTATGATGATATGCAGACTATCCCCAGTCCGTATGCAGTGTCCTTAACACTAATGAAATGAATTCGCACCTAAACCAAACCGGTTACGCGAATTTGAATACCCGTAAACTAAATTTACGATGAAATGAGTAATGCAAGTGAATGGTGAAAACTTTTCCGGAAATGAATAGTGTTTAGTGAATAGTAAATTTCCCAAATGTTTCTCAGAATATCAAAATGACCTCGAAAACGATGAATAGTAAAACGATGAATAGTGTTTTGATGAATAGTGATATATGAATAGTGTTTTTCCAAAGTTCCCGAAATGACCTGAAATGATGAGTTGTGACAGTATAGCCTCAAGGTCGTTCTACCTTGATCAAGTAGGATTGGGGCTGTAAATTATTAATATATGTTAGAGATGATGACGAAGAACCTTGTTGATAATAATAATAATCTTTATGTTATTCCGCTGTGCTTATTATTATCATTGTGCTTTATTGTTTATCCTAGATCAATGTCTAAACAACATGGAGTCCAAAACGGTCTTTAGAACTTATAAAAGATGGTGTGCACGAGTTCTATCAGCAACAACACATGACCGAAAAAGATAACTATTTTGTCTCACGGGTGTCATTTTTGAAGACTAAAAATTTTAGTTTATAAGAAAACTAAGCTATATATGTAAACTCACAACATTACTAGAATACAAATATAAGCCCAATAGATATAAGTAAATTTTTAAGCAAACTATTGTCGGATGTTTAAAGTCAATTATATTAAGAATCAATTCTTAAAAAACAAGATGTATATTAATTTTATGAACATACCGAAAAAACAATATTGTACCCATTTTTATTGAATTCATTAGTTGTTTTATAATTATTACACCGTTTAAGCAAATTATATTTAGGGTTTCGTGTTTGGGGTTTGGGGTTTAGGGTGATGGGGGTTAGGGTTGGAGTTAGGGTTGGGGGTTTTGGGTTTCGAGATTGGGGTTTGGGGTTTGGCGTTTGGGGTTTCGGATTTTGGGTGTGGGGTTTAGGGTTGGGGTTAGGGGTCAGGGGTTTAGGGTTTCGGGTTTCTGGTTTTGGGTTTCTGGTTTTAAGTTTTGGGTTTGAGGTTTCGGGTTTAAGGTTTCGAGTTTCGGGTTTGGGGTTGGGGGTTGGGGGTTTGGGGTTTCGAGTTTCTGGTTTCAGATTTAGGGTTTGGGGTTTGGGGTTAGGGGTTGTGGGTTGGGGGATACGGGTTTCAGGTTTTGAGCTTCATGCTTCGGGTTTTAGGTTTCGGGTTTGGGGTTTGGGGTTTGGGGTTTGGGGTTTGGGGTTTAGGGTACAGGGTTTTGGGTTTGGGGTTTCAGGTTTGGGGTTTCGGGTTTTGCGTTTCGGGTTTCGGGTTTCGGGTTTCAGGTTTCGGGTTTCGGGTTTGGGCTTTTGGGTTGGGGGTTTGGGGTTTCGGGTTGGAGGTTTCGAGTTTCGGGTTTCAGGTTTGGGGTTTGGGGTTTTGGGTTTGTGGTTTCTGGTTTTGGGTTTCTGGTTTCGGGTATCGGGTATTGGGTTTTAGGTATCGGGTTTCGGGTTTCGGTTTCGGGTTTGGGGTTTGGGGTTTAGGCTTTAGGGTTTTGGGTTTACAAACATAAGCATAATAGATCTAAGTAAATTTTTAAGCAACCTATTCTCGGATGTTTAAAGTCAGTTATATTAAGAATCAATACTTAAAAAACAAGATGTATTTCAATTTTATAAACACACAAAAAAACCAAAACAGTACCATCTTTTATGGAATTCATTAGCCGTTTTATAAGCAGTACACCGTTTAAGTAAATTATATACCTTGATACTGATATTAATGCAACTTTTTTGCAAGTATGCAAATTTGTGAACTTTATTCTATTTTTGTAATATACATACCATTTTTGTGAACTTTATACATTTTTTGCAAAAATTAATTTTAGTTAACTTTTACACAATGTTTATGTATATTATACTACTTTTGTGACTTTTATTCACATTATATTGAATTTAAACCCATTATTGAAGTGTGCATTATTTAAGTTAGTTATTTTCCAGTTTCGTACTCATGTACTTAGTTTTCAAAATTGAGGTTTACTTAAGCAATTATGATATATGTGACTAAAATCTCTCGATCAATTCCGAATATAGAAGACACAAATATCATCTTTCTTATATCAAACCAAACATATTAAACAAAAATAAGGAGAGACTGCAACACCGCAACAACACTTGACCGAAAAAGATAACTATTTTGTCTCACGGGTGTCATTTTTGAAGACTAAAAATTTTAGTTTATGAGAAAACTAAAATATATATGTAAACTCACAACGTTACTAGAATACAAATATAAGCCCAATAGATATAAGTAAATTTTTAAGCAAACTATTGTCGGATGTTTAAAGTCAATTATATTAAGAATCAATTCTCAAAAAACAAGATGTATTTTAATTTTATGAACATACCGAAAAAACAATATTGTACCCACTTTTATTGAATTCATTAGTTGTTTTATATTTATTACACCGTTTAAGCAAATTATATTTAGGGTTTCGTGTTTGGGGTTTGGGGTTTAGGGTGATGGGGGTTGGCGTTGGAGTTAGGGTTGGGGGTTTTGGGTTTGGGGTTTGGGGTTTTGGGTTTCGAGATTGGGGTTTGGGGTTTGGCGTTTGGGGTTTTGGGTTTTGGGTGTGGGGTTTAGGATTGGGGTTAGGGGTCAGGTGTTTAGGGTTTCGGGTTTCTGGTTTTGTGTTTCGGGTTTTAAGTTTTGGGTTTGGGGTTTCGGGTTTAAGGTTTCGAGTTTCGAGTTTGGGGTTGGGGTAAGGGGTTTGGGGTTTGGGGTTTGGGGTTTCGAGTTTCTGGTTTCAGATTTAGGGATTGGGGTTTGGGGTTTGGGGTTAGGGGTTGGGGGTTGTGGGTTGGGGGATTCTGGTTTCGGGTTTTGGGCTTCATGCTTCGGGTTTTAGGTTTCGGGTTTGGGGTTTGGGGTTTGGGGTTTCGTGTTTGGGGTTTCGGGTTTGTGGTTTCAGGTTTGGGGTTTCGGGTTTTGCGTTTCCAGTTTCGGGTTTCAGGTTTCGGGTTTCGGGTTTCGGGTTTCGGGTTTGGGCTTTTGGGTTGGGGGTTTGGGGTTTCGGGTTGGAGGTTTCGAGTTTCGGGTTTCAGGTTGGGGTTTGGGGTTTGGGGTTTGGGGTTTGTGGTTCTGGTTTTGGGTTTCGGGTTTCGGGTATCAGGTATTGGGTTTTAGGTATCGGGTTTCGGGTTTGGGGTTTGGGGTTTAGGCTTTAGGGTTTTGGGTTTACAAACATAAGCCTAATAGATCTAAGTAAAGTTTTAAGCAACCTATTCTCGGATGTTTAAAGTCAGTTATATTAAGAATCAATACTCAAAAAACAAGATGTATTTCAATTTTATGAACACACAAAAAAACCAAAACTGTACCCTCTTTTATGGAATTCATTAGCCGTTTCATAAGCAGTACACCGTTTAAGTAAATTATATACCTTGATACTGATATTAATGCAACTTTTTTGCAAGTATGCAAATTTGTGAACTTTATTCTATTTTTGTAATATACATACGATTTTTGTGAACTTTATACATTTTTTGCAAAAATTAATTTTAGTTAACTTTTACACAATGTTTATGTATATTATACTACTTTTGTGACTTTTATTCACATTATTTTGAATTTAAACCCATTATTGAAGTGTGCATTATTTAAGTTAGTTATTTTCAAGTTTCGTACTCATGTACTTAGTTTTCAAAATTGAGGTTTACTTGAGCAATTATGATATATGTGACTAAAATCTCTCGATCAATTCCGAATATAGAAGACACAAATATCATCTTTCTTATATCAAACCAAACATATTAAACAAAAATAAGGAGAGACTGCAACACCGCAACAACACATAACCGAAAAAGATAACTATTTTGTCTCACGGGTGTCATTTTTGAAGACTAAAAATTTTAGTTTATGAGAAAACTAAGCTATATATGTAAACTCACAACATTACTAGAATACAAATATAAGCCCAATAGATATAAGTAAATTTTTAAGCAAACTATTGTCGGATGTTTAAAGTCAATTATATTAAGAATCAATTCTCAAAAAACAAGATGTATTTTAATTTTATGAACATACCGAAAAAACAATATTGTCCCCACTTATATTGAATTCATTAGTTGTTTTATAATTATTACACCGTTTAAGCAAATTATATTTAGGGTTTCGTGTTTGGGGGTTTGGGGTTTCGGGTTCAGGGTTTCGGGTTTGGGGTTTCAGGTTTGGGGTTTCGGGTTTTGCGTTTCGGGTTTCAGGTTTCGGGTTTCGGGTTTCGGGTTTCGGGTTTGGGTGTTTGGGTTGGGGGTTTGGGGTTTCGGGTTGGAGGTTTTGAGTTTCGGGTTTCAGGTTTGGGGTTTGGGGTTTTGGGTTTGTGGTTTCTGGTTTTGGCTTTCGTGTTTCGGGTATCGGGTATCGGGTTTTAGGTATCGGGTTTCGGGTTTCGGTTTTGGGTATAGGGTTTGGGGTTTAGGCTTTAGGGTTTACAAACATAAGCCTAATAGATCTAAGTAAATTTTTAAGCAACCTATTGTCGGATGTTTAAAATACATTTTTGGTTTTTTAGTGTGTTCATAAAATTAAAATACAGTTTTGGTTTTTTAGAGTGTTCATAAAATTAAAATACATCTTTTATGGAATTCATTAGCCGTTTTATAAGCAGTACACTGTTTAAGTAAATTATATACCTTGATGCTGATATTAATGCAACTTTTTTGCAAGTATGCAAATTTGTGAACTTTATTCTATTTTTGTAATATACATACCATTTTTTTGAACTTTATACATTTTTTGCAAAAATCAATTTTAGTTAAGTTTTACACAATGTTTATGTATATTATACTACTTTTGTGACTTTTATTCACATTATTTTGAATTTAAACCCATTATTGAAGTGTGCATTATTTAAGTTAGTTATTTTCAAGTTTCGTACTCATGTACTTAGTTTTCAAAATTGAGGTTTACTTGAGCAATTATGATATATGTGACTAAAATCTCTCGATCAATTCCGAATATAGAAGACACAAATATCATCTTTCTTATATCAAACCAAACATATTAAACAAAAATAAGGAGAGACTGCAACACCGCAACAACACATGACCGAAAAATATAACTATTTTGTCTCACGGGTGTCATTTTTGAAGGCTAAAAATTTACTTTATGAGGAAACTAAGCTATATATGTAAACTCACTACATTACTATAATACAAATATATGCCCAATAGATATAAGTAAATTTTTAAGCAAACTATTGTCGGATGTTTAAAGTTAATTATGTTAAGAATCAATTCTCAAAAAACAAGATGTATTTTAATTTTATGAACATCCCGAAAAAACAATATTGTACCCACTTTTATTGAATTCATTAGTTGTTTTATAATTATTACACCGTTTAAGCAAATTATATTTAGGGTTTCGTGTTTGGGGTTTGGGGTTTAGGGTGATGGGGGTTGGGGTTGGAGTTAGGGTTGGGGGTTTTGGGTTTGGGGTTTGGGGTTTGGGGTTTAGGGTTTAGGGTTTCGGGTTTCGGGTTTGGGCTTCTGGGTTGGGGGTTTGGGGTTTCGGGTTGGAGGTTTCGAGTTTGGGGTTTGGGGTTCGGCGTTTGGGGTTTCGGGTTTTGGGTGTGGGGTTTAGGGGTCAGGGGTTTAGGGTTTCGGGTTTCTGGTTTTGGGTTTCGGGTTTTAAGTTTTGGGTTTGGGGTTTCGGGTTTAAGGTTTTGAGTTTCGGGTTTGCGGTTGGGGTTGGTGGTTGGGGTTTGGGGTTTGGGGTTTCGTGTTTGGGGTTTGGGGTTTCGGGTTCAGGGTTTGGGGTTTGGGGTTTCGGGTTTTGCGTTTCGGGTTTCAGGTTTCGGGTTTCGGGTTTCGGGTTTCGGGTTTGGGATTTTGGGTTGGGGGTTTGGGGTTTCGGGTTGGAGGTTTCGAGTTTCGGGTTTCAGGTTTAGGGTTTGGGGTTTAGGGTTTTGGGTTTGTGGTTTCTGGTTTTGGGTTTCGGGTATCGGGTATCGGGTTTTAGGTATCGGGTATCGGTTTCGGGTTTGGGGTTTAGGCTTTAGGGTTTTGGGTGATCTAAGTAAATTTTTAATCAACCTATTCTCGGATGTTTAAAGTCAGTTATATTAAGAATCAATACTCAAAAAACAAGATGTATTTTAATTTTATGAACACACTAAAAAACCAAAACTGTACCCTCTTTAATGGAATTCATTAGCCGTTTTATAAGCCTTACACCGTTTAAGTAAATTATATACCTTGATACTGATATTAATGCAACTTTTTTGCAAGTATGCAAATTTGTGAACTTTATTCTATTTTTGTAATATACATACCATTTTTGTGAACTTTATACATTTTTTGCAAAAATTAATTTTAGTTAACTTTTACACAATGTTTATGTATATTATACTACTTTTGTGACTTTTATTCACATTATTTTGAATTTAAACCCATTATTGAAGTGTGCATTATTTAAGTTAGTTATTTTCAAGTTTCGTACTCATGTACTTAGTTTTCAAAATTGAGGTTTACTTGAGCAATTATTATATATGTGATTAAAATCTCTTGATCAATTCCGAATATAGAAGACACAAATATCATCTTTCTTATATCAAACCAAACATATTAAACAAAAATAAGGAGAGACTGCAACACCGCAACAACACATGACCGAAAAAGATAACTATTTTGTCTCACGGGTGTCATTTTTGAAGGCTAAAAATTTTACTTTATGAGGAAACTAAGCTATATATGTAAACTCACTACATTACTATAATACAAATATATGCCCAATAGATATAAGTAAATTTTTAAGCAAACTATTGTCGGATGTTTAAAGACAATTATATTAAGAATCAATTATCAAAAAACAAGATGTATTTCAATTTTATGAACATACTGAAAAAACAATATTGTACCCTCTTTTATGAAATTCATTAGCCGTTTTACAATTGTTACACCGTTTAAGCAAATTATATTTAGGGTTTCGTGTTTGGTGTTTGGGGTTTAGGGTTTGGGCATGGGGGGTGGGGTTGGAGTTAGGGTTGGGGGTTTTGGGTTTGGGGTTTGGGGTTTTGGGTTTCGAGATTGGGGTTTGGCGTTTGGGGTTTCGGGTTTTGGGTGTGGGGGATTTGGGTTTCGGGTTTCGGGTTTTGGGCTTCGGGCTTCGGGTTTTGGGTTTGGGGTTTGGGGTTTCATGTATCGGGTTTTGGGTTTGGGGTTTGGGGTTTGGGGTTTCGGGTTTCGGGTTCGGGGTTTCGGGTTTGGGGTTTGAGGTTTCGGGTTTCGGGTTTTGTGTTTCGGTTTCGGGTTTCGGGTTTCGGGTCTCGGGTTTGGGCTTTTGGGTTGGGGGTTTAGGGTTTCGGGTTGGAGGTTTCGAGTTTCGGGTTTCAGGTTTCGGGTTTGGGGTTTGGGGTTTTGGGTTTGTGGTTTCTAGTTTTGGGTTTCGGGTTTCGGGTATCCGGTTTTGGGTATCGGGTTTCGGGTTTCGGTTTTGGGTTTGTGGTTTGGGGTTTAGGCTTTAGGGTTTTGGGTTTATAAACATAAGCCTAATAGATCTAAGTAAATTAACCTATTCTCGGATGTTTAAAGTCAGTTATATTAAGAATCAATACTCAAAAAACAATATGTATTTTAATTTTATGAACACACTAAAAAACCAAAACAGTACCCTCTTTTATGGAATTCATTAGCCGTTTTATAAGCAGTACACCGTTTAAATAAATTATATAACTTGATACTGATATTAATGCAACTTTTTTGCAAGTATGCAAATTTGTGAACTTTATTCTATTTTTGTAATATACATACCATTTTTGTGAACTTTATACATTTTTTGCAAAAATTAATTTTAGTTAACTTTTACACAATGTTTATGTATATTATACTACTTTTGTGACTTTTATTCACATTATTTTGAATTTAATCCCATTATTGAAGTGTGCATTATTTAAGTTAGTTATTTTCGAGTTTCGTACTCATGTACTTAATTTTCAAAATTGAGGTTTACTTTAGCAATTATGATATATGTGACTAATATCTCTCGATCAATTCCGAATATAGAAGACACAAATATCATCTTTCTTATATCAAACCAAACATACTAAACAAAAATAAGGAGAGACTGCAACACCGCAACAACACATGACTGAAAAAGATAACTATTTTGTCTCACGAGTGTCATTTTTGAAGGCTAAAAATTTCACTTTATGAGGAAACTAAGCTATATATGTAAACTCACTACATTACTATAATACAAATATAAGCCCAATAGATATAATTAAATTTTTAAGCAAACTATTGTCGGATGTTTAAAGACAATTATATTAAGAATCAATTCTCAAAAAACAATATGTACTTTAATTTTATAAACATACCGAAAAAACAATATTGTACCCTCTTTTATGGAATTCATTAGCCGTTTTACAATTGTTACACCGTTTAAGCAAATTATATTTAGGGTTTCATGTTTGGGGTTTGGGGTTTAGGGTTTGGGGATGGGGGTTGGGGTTTCGGGTTGGAGGTTTCGAGTTTCGGGTTTCAGGTTTCGGGTTTGGGGTTTGGGGTTTTGGGTTTGTGGTTTCTGGTTTTGGGTTTCGGGTTTCGGGTATCGGGTATCGGGTTATGGGTATCGGGTTTCGGGTTTCGGTTTCGGTTTCGGGTTTGGGGTTTGGGGTTTAGGCTTTAGGGTTTTGGGTTTACAAACATAAGCCTAATAGATCTAAGTAAATTTTTAAGCAACCTATTCTCGGATGTTTAAAGTCAGTTATACTAAGAATCAATACTAAAAAAAAAATATGTATTTTAATTTTATAAAAACACTAAAAAACCAAAACTGTACCCTCTTTTATGGAATTCATTAGCCGTTTTATAAGCAGTACACCGTTTAAGTAAATTATATACCTTGATACTGATATTAATGCAACTTTTTTGCAAGTATGCAAATTTGTGAACTTTATTCTATTTTTGTGATATACATACCATTTTTGTGAACTTTATACATTTTTTGCAAAAAATAATTTTAGTTAACTTTTACACAATGTTTATGTATATTATACTACTTTTGTGACTTTTATTCACATTATTTTGAATTTAAACCCATTATTGAAGTGTGCATTATTTAAGTTAGTTATTTTCAAGTTTCGTACTCATGTACTTAGTTTTCAAAATTGAGGTTTACTTGAGCAATTATGATATATGTGACTAAAATCTCTCGATCAATTCCGAATATAGAAGACACAAATATCATCTTTCTTATATCAAATCAAACATATTAAACAAAAATAAGGAGAGACTGCAACACCGCAACAACACATGACCGAAAAAGATAACTATTTTGTCTCACGGGTGTCATTTTGAAGACTAAAAATTTTACTTTATGAGAAAACTAAGCTATATATGTAAACTCACTACAATACTAGAATACAAATATAAGCCCAATAGATATAAGTAAATTTTTAAGCAAACTATTGTCGGATGTTTAAAGTCAATTATATTAAGAATCAATATTCAAAAAACAAGATGTATTTTAATTTTATGAACATACCGAAAAAACAATATTGTACCCACTTTTATTGAATTCATTAGTTGTTTTATAATTATTACACCATTTAAGCAAATTATATTTAGGGTTTCGTGTTTGGGGTTTGGGGTTTAGGGTTTGGGGATGGGGGTTGGGGTTGGAGTTAGGGTTGGGGGTTTTGTGTTTGGGGTTTGGGGTTTTGGGTTTCGAGATTGGGGTTTGGGGTTTGGCGTTTGGGGTTTCGTGTTTTGGGTGTGGGGTTTAGGGTTGGGGTTAGGGGTCAGGGGTTTAGGGTTTCGGGTTTCTGGTTTTGGGTTTCGGGTTTTAAGTTTTGGGTTTGGGGTTTCGGGTTTAAGGTTTCGAGTTTCGGGTTTGGGGTTGGGGTTGGGGGTTGGAGGTTTGGGGTTTCGAGTTTCTGGTTTCAAATTTAGGGTTTGGGGTTTGGGGTTAGGGGTGTGGGGTTGTGGGTTGGGGGATTCGGGTTTCGGGTTTTGGGCATCATGGTTCGGGTTTTAGATTTCGGGTTTGGGGTTTGGGGTTTCGTGTTTGGGGTTTGGGGTTTCGGGTTCAGGGTTTCGGGTTTGGGGTTTCAGGTTTGGGGTTTCGGGTTTTGTGTTTCGGGTTTCGGGTTTCGGGTTTCGAGTTTGGGATTTTGGGATGGGTATTTGGGGTTTCGGGTTGGAGGTTTCGAGTTTAGGGTTTCAGGTTTCGGGTTTGGGGTTTTGGGTTTGTAGTTTCTGGTTTTGGGTTTCGGGTATCGGGTATCGGGTTTCGGTTTCAGGTTTGGGGTTTGGGGTTTAGGCTTTAAAGTTTTGGGTTTACAAACATAAGCCTAATGGATCTACGTATATTTTTAAGCAACCTATTCTCGGATGTTTAAAGTCAGTTATATTAAGAATCAATACTCAAAAAATAAGATGTATTTTAATTTTATGAACACACTAAAAAACCAAAACTGTACCCTCTTTTATGAAATTCATTAGCCGTTTTATAAGCAGTACACCGTTTAAGTAAATTATATACCTTGATACTGATATTAATGCAACTTTTTTGCAAGTATGCAAATTTGTGAACTTTATTCTATTTTTGTAATATACATACCATTTTTGTGAACTTTATACATTTTTTGCAAAAATTAATTTTAGTTAACTTTTACACAATGTTTATGTATATTATACTACTTTTGTGACTTTTATTCACATTATTTTGAATTTAAACCCATTATTGAAGTGTGCATTATTTAAGTTAGTTATTTTCAAGTTTCGTACTCATGTACTTTGTGGAAAACTAGAAGAGGGGTTGAATAGTTTACCGTTTAAAATCTTTTTAACTTGTTAAGTTAGCTTTAAAACTTTCCGTTTGATCAAAGATATATGCACAAACACAATATATAACAAGTAAGTAAATGAAAGAAACGATCAAACCACAACACGAGTATTTATCGTGGTTCGGCTACAAGGACTCTTTTTCCTTGCCCTACGTCTACGCCCCGAGTATCCAACTCGAGAGTTTCTTTCACTAGTCAACAAGCTCCTTTTACCGGCGGAGAAAACCTTACACGTCGCTTATACTTTTACCGACACAAAGCTAAATGTCGAGTTCTTTTACAAGGGCACAACCACTCCCGTTAGTTCTTTTACTAGGGTGCAACAACTCCCAACACTCTTTGTATTTTGAGGACTAAAATACTAACCACTCACTACAGAATATACACAAACAAATGAAGTGTAAACAACACGAGTTTACACAATGCTAAGCTACCAAGTCTTGCAACGTTGTGTTGGAAACTTGTAACTTTTCACGACCTTGTGAGCTTCTTTGCTACAAAGAGAAACTTCACATTAACAATGTTAAGAGGTTAGAAGAAAAGATGAGTGTGTGTGTAAAATATGATCTCAAGAGGTTGGCCAAAAATCAAGTTATGGCTTGGTATTTATAGCACATCAAACTGCATGCTTGGCGGATTAGGCAGAACCCTCAGATGGGTTCCGCCCGTGTACCCCCAGGGTACCGCCGGGTCTGCAGTAGGTTTTTGCAATAACTCTTCAAACCAAACAAGGTATTGTCTCATAACTCCTAGCAACCAAACAATGTCACATCACTTAAATCAAGTCAAACATGAAACTTGTAAGCAGCAACAAAGTTAGTCAAACACATTTCTTTCCATAAATACATAATGACAAAACTTGCCATAAATGTGATGTGACAATTTCTAATTTAAGAAATAAACTTGTGTTGTGTTTTATGAAATGTAAAATGTAGCAAAAGTCTAGTTTATGCAAGTCTTAAAAACTAAGATTATATTTTGCTTAGAAACTAAAGTTTACATTTTGTCGTTAACAAAACTTAGCGAAGATCGTAAAATATAAATAACGTTTTTAGGCGATATTTGTATTAACATACTTAGTTTTCAAAATTGAGGTTTACTTGTGCAATTATGATATATGTGACTAAAATCTCTCGATCAATTCCGAATATAGAAGACACAAATATCATCTTTCTTATATCAAACCAAACATATTAAACAAAAATAAGGAGAGACTGCAACACCGCAACAACACATGACCGAAAAAGATAACTATTTTGTCTCACGGGTGTCATTTTTGAAGACTAAAAATTTTAGTTTATGAGAAAACTAAGCTATATATATGTAAACTCACAACATTACTAGAATACAAATATAAGCCCAATAGATATAAGTAAATTTTTAAGCAAACTATTGTCGGATGTTTAAAGTCAATTATATTAAGAATCAATTCTCAAAAAACAAGATGTATTTTAATTTGATGAACATACCGAAAAAACAATATTGTACCCACTTTTATTGAATTCAGTAGTTGTTTTATAATTATTACACCGTTTAAGCAAATTATATTTAGGGTTTCGTGTTTGGGGTTTGGGGTTTAGGGTGATGGGGGTTGGGGTTGGAGTTAGGGTTGGGGGTTTTGGGTTTGGGGTTTGGGGTTTTGGGTTTCGAGATTGGGGTTTGGGGTTTGGCGTTTGGGGTTTCGGGTTTTGGGTGTGGGGTTTAGGGTTGGGGTTAGGGGTCAGGGGTTTAGGGTTTCGGGTTTCTGGTTTTGGGTTTCGGGTTTTAAATTTTGTGTTTGGGGTTTCGGGATTAAGGTTTCGAGATTCGGGTTTGGGGTTGGGGTTGGGGGTTGGGGGTTTGGGGTTTCGAGTTTAAGGTTTCAGATATAGGGTTTGGGGTTTGGGGTTAGGGGTTAGGGGTTGTGGGTTGGGGGATTCGGGTTTCGGGTTTTGGGCTTCATGCTTCGGGTTTTAGGTTTCGGGTTTGGGGTTTGGGGTTTGGGGTTTCGTGTTTGGGGTTTGGGGTTTCGGGTTTTGCGTTTCGGGTTTGGGGTTTCAGGTTTCGGGTTTCGGGTTTGGGCTTTTGGGTTGGGGGTTTGGGGTTTCGGGTTGGAGGTTTTGAGTTTCGGGTTTCAGGTTCGGGGTTTGGGGTTTGGGGTTTTAGGTTTGTGGTTTCTGGTTTTGGGTTTCGGGTTTCGGGTATCGGGTTTTAGGTATCGGGTTTCGGGTTTCGGTTTCGGGTTTGGGGTTTAGGCTTTAGGGTTTTGGGTTTACAAACATAAGCCTAATAGATATAAGTAAATTTTTAAGCAACCTATTCTCGGATGTTTAAAGTCAGTTATATTAAGAATCAATACTCAAAAAACAAGATGTATTTTAATTTTATGAACACACTAAAAAACCAAAACTGTACCCTCTTTTATGGAATTCATTAGCCGTTTTATAAGCAGTACACCGTTTAAGTAAATTATATAACTTGATACAGATATTAATGCAACTTTTTTGCAAGTATGCAAATTTGCGAACTTTATTCTATTTTTGTAATATACATACCATTTTTGTGAACTTTATACATTTTTTGCAAAAATTAATTTTAGTTAACTTTTACACAATGTTTATGTATATTGTACTACTTTTGTGACTTTTATTCACATTATTTTGAATTTAAACCCATTATTGAAGTGTGCATTATTTAAGTTAGTTATTTTCAAGTTTCGTACTCATGTACTTAGTTTTCAAAATTGAGGTTTACTTGAGCAATTAAGATATATGTGACTAAAATCTCTCGATCAATTCCGAATATGGAAGACAAAATATCATCTTTCTTATATCAAACCAAACATATTAAACAAAAATAAGGAGAGACTGCAACACCGCAACAACACATGACCGAAAAAGATAACTATTTTGTCTCACGGGTGTCATTTTTGAAGACTAAAAATTTTAGTTTATGAGAAAACTAAGCTACATATGTAAACTCACAACATTACTAGAATACAAATATAAGCCCAATAGATATAAGCAAATTTTTAAGCAAACTATTGTCGGATGTTTAAAGTCAATTATATTAAGAATCAATTCTCAAAAAACAAGATGTATTTGAATTTTATGAACATACCGAAAAAACAATATTGTACCCACTTTTATTGAATTCATTAGTTGTTTTATAATTATTACACTTTTTAAGCAAATTATATTTAGGGTTTCGTGTTTGGGGTTTGGGGTTTAGGGTGATGGGGGTTAGGGTTGGAGTTAGGGTTGGGGGTTTTGGGTTTGGGGTTTGGGGTTTTGGGTTTCGAGATTGGGGTTTGGGGTTTGGTGTTTGGGGTTTCGGGTTTTGGTTGTGGGGTTTAGGGTTGGGGTTAGGGGTCAGGGGTTTAGGGTTTCGGGTTTCTGGTTTTGGGTTTGGGGTTTTAAGTTTTGGGTTTGGGGTTTCGAGTTTAAGGTTTCGAGTTTCGGGTTTGGGGTTGGGTTTGGGGTTTGGGGTTTCGAGTTTCTGGTTTCAGGTTTAGGGGTTGGGGTTAGGGGTTGGGGGTTGTGGGTTGGTGGATTCGGGTTTCGGGTTTTGGGCTTCATGCTTCGGGTTTTTGGTTTCGGGTTTCGGGTTTGGGGTTTGGGGTTTCGTGTTTGGGGTTTCGGGTTTCGGGTTTGGGGTTTCAGGTTTGGGGTTTCGGGTTTCAGGTTTCGGGTTTCGGGTTTCGTGTTTGGGCTTTTGGGTTGGGGGTTTGGGGTTTCGGGTTGGAGGTTTCGAGTTTTGGGTTTCAGGTTTGGGGTTTGGGGTTTGGGGTTTTTGGTTTGTGGTTTGTGGTTTTGGGTTTCGGGTTTCGGGTATCGGGTATCGGGTTTTAGGTATCGGGTTTCGGGTTTCGGTTTCGGGTTTGGGGATTGGGGTTTAGGCTTTAGGGTTTTGGGTTTAAAAACATAAGCCTAATAGATCTAAGTAAATTTTTAAGCAACCTATTCTCGGATGTTTAAAGTCAGTTATATTAAGAATCAATACTCAAAAAACAAGATGTATTTTAATTTTATGAACACACTAAAAAACCAAAACTGTACCCTCTTTTATGGAATTCATTAGCCGTTTTATAAGCAGTACACCGTTTAAGTAAATTATATACCTTGATACTGATATTAATGCAACTTTTTTGCAAGTATGCAAATTTGTGAACTTTATTCTATTTTTGTAATATACATACCATTTTTGTGAACTTTATACATCTTTTGCAAAAATTAATTTTAGTTAACTTTTACACAATGTTTATGTATATTATACTAATTTTGTGACTTTTATTCACATTATTTTGAATTAAAACCCATTATTGAAGTGTGCATTATTTAAGTTAGTTATTTTCAAGTTTCGTACTCATGTACTTAGTTTTCAAAATTGAGGTTTACTTGAGCAATTATGATATATGTGACTAAAATCTCTCGATCAATTCCGAATATAGAAGACACAAATATCATCTTTCTTATATCAAACCAAACATATTAAACAAAAATAAGGAGAGACTGCAACACCGCAACAACACATGACCGAAAAAGATAACTATTTTGTCACACGGGTGTCATTTTTGAAGACTAAAAATTTTAGTTTATGAGAAAACTAAGCTATATATGTAAACTCACAACATTACTAGAATACAAATATAAGCCCAATAGATATAAGTAAATTTTTAAGCAAACTATTATCGGATGTTTAAAGTCAATTATATTAAGAATCAATTCTCAAAAAACAAGATGTATTTTAATTTTATGAACATACCAAAAAAACAATATTGTACCCACTTTTATTGAATTCATTAGTTGTTTTATAATTATTACACCGCTTAAGCAAATTATATTTAGGGTTTCGTGTTTGGGGTTTGGGGTTTAGGGTGATGGGGGTTGGGGTTGGAGTTAGGGTTGGGGGTTTTGGGTTTGGGGTATGGGGTTTTGGGTTTCGAGATTGGGGTTTGGGGTTTGGCGTTTGGGGTTTCGGGTTTTGGGTGTGGGTTTTAGGGTTAGGGTTAGGGGTCAGGGGTTTAGGGTTTCGGGTTTCGGGTTTTGGGTTTCGGGTTTTAAGTTTTGGGTTTGGGGTTTCGGGTTTAAGGTTTCGAGTTTCAGGTTTGGGGTAGGGGTTGGGGGTTTGGGGTTTCGAGTTTCTGGTTTCAGATTTAGGGTTTGGGGTTTGGGGTTTGGGGTTAGGGGTTGGGGGTTGTGGGTTGGGGGATTCGGGTTTCAGGTTTTGGGCTTCATGCTTTGGGTTTTAGGTTTCGGGTTTGGGGTTTGGGGTTTCGTGTTTGGGGTTTGGGGTTTCGGGTTTAGGGTTTCGGATTTGGGGTTTCAGGTTTGGGGTTTGGGGTTTTGCGTTTCGGGTTTCGGGTTTCAGGTTTCGTGTTTCGGGTTTTGGCTTTTGGGTTGGGGGTTTGGGGTTTCGGGTTGGAGGTTTCGAGTTTCGGGTTTCAGGTTTGGGGTTTGGGGTTTGGGGTTTTGGGTTTGTGGTTTCTGGTTTTGGGTTTCGGGTTTCGGGTTTCGGGTATCGGGTTTTAGGTATCGGGTTTCGGGTTTCGGTTTCGGGTTTGGGGTTTGGGGTTTAAGCTTTAGGGTTTTGGGTTTACAAACATAAGCCTAATAGATCTAAGTAAATTTTTAAGCAACCTATTCTCGGATGTTTAAAGTCAGTTATATTAAGAATCAATACTCAAAAAACAAGATGTATTTTAATTTTTTGAACACACTAAAAAACCAAAACTGTACCCTCTTTTACGGAATTCATTAGCCGTTTTATAAGCAGTACACCGTTTAAGTAAATTATATACCTTGATACTGGTATTAATGCAACTTTTTTGCAAGTATGCAAATTTGTGAACTTTATTCTATTTTTGTAATATACATACCATTTTTGTGAACTTTATACATTTTTTGCAAAAATTAATTTTAGTTAACTTTTACACAATGTTTATGTATATTATACTACTTTTGTGACTTTTATTCACATTATTTTGAATTTAAACCCATTACTGAAGTGTGCATTATTTAATTTAGTTATTTGCAAGTTTCGTACTCATGTACTTAGTTTTCAAAATTGAGGTTTATTTGAGCAATTATGATATATGTGACTAAAATCCCTCGATCAATTCCGAATATAGAAGACACAAATATCATCTTTCTTATATCAAACCAAACATATTAAACAAAAATAAGGAGAGACTGCAACACCGCAACAACACATGACCGAAAAAGATAACTATTTTGTCTCACGGGTGTCATTTTTGAAGACTAAAAATTTTAGTTTATGAGAAAACTAAGCTATATATGTAAACTCACAACATTACTAGAATACAAATATAAGTCCAATAGATATAAGTAAATTTGTAAGCAAACTATTGTCGGATGTTTAAAGTCAATTATATTAAGAATCAATTCTCAAAAAACAAGATGTATTTTAATTTTATGAACATACCGAAAAAACAATATTGTACCCACTTTTATTGAATTCATTAGTTGTTTTATAATTATTACACCGCTTAAGCAAATTATATTTAGGGTTTCGTGTTTGGGGTTTGGGGTTTAGGGTGATGGGGGTTGGGGTTGGAGTTAGGGTTGGGGGTTTTGGGTTTGGGGTTTTGGGTTTCGAGATTGGGGTTTGGGATTTGGCGTTTGGGGTTTCGGGTTTTGGGTTTGGGTTTTAGGGTTAGGGTTAGGGGTCAGGGGTTTAGGGTTTCGGGTTTCTGGTTTTGGGTTTCGGGTTTTAAGTTTTGGGTTTGGGGTTTCGGGTTAAAGGTTTCGAGTTTCGGGTTTGGGGTTGGGGTTGGGTGTTGGGGTTTGGGGTTTCGAGTTTCTGGTTTCAGATTTAGGGTTTGGGGTTTGGGGTTAGGGGTTGGGGTTTGGGGTTTGGGGGATTCGGGTTTCGGGTTTTGGGATTCATGCTTCGGGTTTTAGGTTTCGGGTTTGGGGTTTGGGGTTTCGTGTTTGGGGTTTGGGGTTTCGGTATCAGGGTTTCGGGTTTGGGGTTTCAGGTTTGGGGTTTGGGGTTTTGCGTTTCGGGTTTCGGGTTTCAGGTTTCGTGTTTCGGGTTTGGGCTTTTGGGTTGGGGGTTTGGGGTTTTGGGTTGGAAGTTTCGAGTTTCGGGTTTCAGGTTTGGGGTTTGGGGTTTTGGGTTTGTGGTTTCTGGTTTTGGGTTTCGGGTTTCGGTTATCGGGTTTTAGGTATCGGGTTTCGGGTTTCGGTTTCGGTTTCGGTTTCGGGTTTGGGGTTTAGGCTTTAGGGTTTTGGGTTTACAAACATAAGCCTAATAGATCTAAGTAAATTTTTAGGCAAACTATTGTCAGATGTTTAAAGTCAATTATATTAAGAATCAATTCTCAAAAAACAAGATGTATTTTAATTTTATGAACATACCGAAAAAACAATATTGTACCCACTTTTATTGAATTCATTAGTAGTTTTATAATTATTACACCGTTTAAGCAAATTATATTTAGGGTTTCGTGTTTGGGGTTTGGGGTTTAGGGTGATGGGGGTTGGGGTTGGAGTTAGGGTTGGGGGTTTTGGGTTTGGGGTTTGGGGTTTTGGGTTTCGAGATTGGGGTATGGGGTTTGGCATTTGGGGTTTTGGGTGTGGGGTTTAGGGTTAAGGTTAGGGGTCAGGGGTTTAGGGTTTCGGGTTTCTGGTTTTGGGTTTCGGGTTTTGAGTTTTAGGTTTGGGGTTTCGGGTTTCGGGTTTAAGGTTTCGAGTTTCGGGTTTGGGGTTGGGGTTGGGGGTTGGGGGTTTGGGGTTTGGGGTTTCGAGTTTCTGGTTTCAGATTTAGGGTTTGGGGTTTAGGGTTAGGGGTTGGGGGTTGTGGGTTGGGGGATTCGGGTTTCGGGTTTTGGGCTTTATGCTTCGGGTTTTAGGTTTCGGGTTTGGGGTTTGGGGTTTGGGGTTTCGTGTTTGGGGTTTCGGGTTCAGGGTTTCGGGTTTGGGGTTTCAGGTTTGGGGTTTCGGGTTTTGCGTTTCGGGTTTCGGGTTTCAGGTTTCGGGTATCGGGTTTCGGGTTTGGGCTTTTGGGTTGGGGGTTTGGGGTTTCGGATTGGAGGTTTCAAGTTTCGGATTTCAGGTTTGGGGTTTGGAGTTTGGGGTTTTGGGTTTGTGGTTTCTGTTTTGGGTTTCGGGTTTCGGGTTACGCGTATCAGGTTTTAGGTATCGGGTTTCGGGTTTCGGGGTTGGGGTTTGGGGTTTAGGCTTTAGGGTTTTGGGTTTACAAACATAAGCCTAATAGATCTAAGTAAATTTTTAAGCAACCTATTCTCGGATGTTTAAAGTCAGTTATATTAAGAATTAATACTCAAAAAACAAGATGTATTTTAATTTTATGAACACACTAAAAAACCAAAACTGTACCCTCTTTTATGGAATTCATTAGCCATTTTATAAGCAGTACACCGTTTAAGTAAATTATATACCTTGATACTGATATTAATGCAACTTTTTTGCGAGTATGCAAATTATTGAACTTTATTCTATTTTTGCAATATACATATCATTTTTGTGAACTTTATACATTTTTTGCAAAAATTAATTTTAGTTAACTTTTACACAATGTTTATGTATATTATACTACTTTTTTGACTTTTATTCACATTATTTTGAATTTAAACCCGTTATTGAAGTGTGCATTATTTAAGTTAGTTATTTTCAAGTTTCGTACTCATGTACTTAGCTTTCAAAATTGAGGTTTACTTGAGCAATTATGATATATGTGACTAAAATCTCTCGATCAATTCCGAATATAGAAGACACAAATATCATCTTTCTTATATCAAACCAAACATATTAAACAAAAATAAGGAGAGACTGCAACACCGCAACAACACATGACCGAAAAAGATAACTATTTTGTCTCACGGGTGTCATTTTTGAAGACTAAAAATTTTAGTTTATGAGAAAACTAAGCTATATATGTAAACTCACAACATTACTAGAATACAAATATAAGCCCAATAGATATAAGTAAATTTGTAAGCAAACTATTGTCGGATGTTTAAAGTCAATTATATTAAGAATCAATTCTCAAAAAACAAGATGTATTTTAGTTTTATGAACATACCGAAAAAACAATATTGTACCCACTTTTATTGAATTCATTAGTTGTTTTATAATTATTACACCGTTTAAGCAAATTATATTTAGGGTTTCGTGTTTGGGGTTTAGGGTGATGGGGGTTGGGGGTTTTGGGTTTGGGGTTTGGGGTTTTGGGTTTCGAGATTGGGGTTTGGGGTTTGGCGTTTGGGGTTTCGGGTTTTGGGTGTGGGGTTTAGGGTTGGGGTTAGGGGTCAGGGGTTTAATGTTTTGGGTTTCTGGTTTTGGGTTTCTGGTTTTAAGTTTTGGGTTTGGGGTTTCGGGTTTAAGTTTTCGAGTTTCGGGTTTGGGGTTGGGGTTGGGGGTTGGGGGTTTGGGGTTTGGGGTTTCGAGTTTCTGGTTTCAGATTTAGGGTTTGGGGTTTGGGGTTAGGGGTTGGGGGTTGTGGGTTGGGGGATACGGGTTTCAAGTTTTGAGCTTCATGCTTCGGGTTTTAGGTTTCGGGTTTGGGGTTTGGGGTTTCGTGTTTTGGGTTTGGGGTTTCGGGTTCAGGGTTTCGGGTTTGGGGTTTCAGGTTTGGGGTTTGGGGTTTTGCGTTTCGGGTTTCAGGTTTCGTGTTTCGGGTTTGGGCTTTTGGGTTGGGGGTTTGGGGTTTCGGGTTGGAGGTTTCGAGTTTCGGGTTTCAGGTTTGGGGTTTGGGGTTTTGGGTTTGTGGTTTCTGGTTTTGGGTTTCGGGTTTCGGGTATCGGGTATCGGGTTTTAGGTATCGGATTTCGGGTTTCGGTTTCGGATTTGGGGTTTGGGGTTTAGGCTTTAGGGTTTTGGGTTTACAAACATAAGCCTAATAGATCTAAGTAAATTTTTAGGCAAACTATTGTCGGATGTTTAAAGTCAATTATATTATGAATCAATTCTCAAAAAACAAGATGTATTTTAATTTTATAAACATACCGAAAAAACAATATTGTACCCACTTTTATTGAATTCATTAGTTGTTTTATAATTATTACACTGTTTAAGCAAATTATATTTAGGGTTTCGTGTTTGGGGTTTAGGGTTTAGGGTGATGAGGGTTGGGGTTGGAGTTAGGGTTGGGGGTTTTGGGTTTGGGGTTTGGGGTTTTGGGTTTCGAGATTGGGGTTTGGCGTTTGGGGTTTGGGGTTTTGGGTGTGGGGTTTAAGGTTAGAGTTAGGGGTCAGGGGTTTAGGGTTTCGGGTTTCTGGTTTTGGGTTTCGGGTTTTGAGTTTTGGGTTTGGGGTTTCGGGTTTAAGGTTTCGAGTTTCGGGTTTGGGGTTGGGGTTGGGGTTTGGGGTTTCGAATTTCTGGTTTCAGATTTAGGGTTTGGGGTTTAGGGTTAGGGGTTGGGGGTTGTGGGTTGGGGGATTCGGGTTTCGGGTTTTGGGCTTCATGCTTCGGGTTTTAGGTTTCGGGTTTTGGGTTTGGGGTTTGGGGTTTCGTGTTTGGTGTTTTGGGTTTCGGGTTCAGGGTTTCGGGTTTGGGGTTTCAGGTTTGGGGTTTCGGGTTTTGCGTTTCGGGTTTCGGGTTTCAGGTTTCGGGTTTCGGGTTTGGGCTTTTGGGTTGGGGGTTAGGGGTTTCGGGTTGGACGTTTCGAGTTTCGGGTTTCAGGTTTGGGGTTTTGGGTTTGGGGTTTTGGGTTTGTGATTTCTGGTTTTGGGTTTCGGGTTTCGGGTTACGGGTATCGGGTTTTAGGTATCGGGTTTCGGGTTTCGGTTTCAGGTTTGGGGTTTGGGGTTTAGGCTTTAGGGTTTTGGGTTTACAAACATAAGCCTAATAGATCTAAGTAAATTTTTAAGCAACCTATTCTCGGATGTTTAAAGTCAGTTATATTAAGAATCAATACTCAAAAAACAAGATGTATTTTAATTTTATGAACACACTAAAAAACCAAAACTGTACCCTCTTTTATGGAATTCATTAGCCGTTTTATAAGCAGTACACCGTTTAAGTAAATTATATACCTTGATACTGATATTAATGCAACTTTTTTGCAAGTATGCAAATTTGTGAACTTTATTCTATTTTTGTAATATACATACCATTTTTGTGAACTTTATACATTTTTGGCAAAAATTAATTTTAGTTAACTTTTACACAATGTTTATGTATATTATACTACTTTTGTGACTTTTATTCACATTATTTTGAATTTAAACCCATTATTGAAGTGAGCATTATTTAAGTTAGTTATTTTCAAGTTTCGTACTCATGTACTTAGCTTTCAAAATTGAGGTTTACTTGATCAATTATGATATATGTGACTAAAATCTCTCGATCAATTCCGAATATAGAAGACACAAATATCATCTTTCTTATATCAAACCAAACATATTAAACAAAAATAAGGAGAAACTGCAACACCGCAACAACACATGACCGAAAAAGATAACTATTTTGTCTCACGGGTGTCATTTTTGAAGACTAAAAATTTTAGTTTATGAGAAAACTAAGCTATATATGTAAACTCACAACATTACTAGAATACAAATATAAGCCCAATAGATATAAGTAAATTTGTAAGCAAACTATTGTCGGATGTTTAAAGTCAATTATATTAAGAATCAATTCTCAAAAAACAAGATATATTTTAATTTTATGAACATACCGAAAAAACAATATTGTACCCACTTTTATTGAATTCATTAGTTGTTTTATAATTATTACACTGTTTAAGCAAATTATATTTAGGGTTTCGTGTTTGGGGTTTAGGGTTTAGGGTGATGGGGGTTGGGGTTGGAGTTAGGGTTGGGGGTTTTAGGTTTGGGGTTTGGGGTTTTGGGTTTCGAGATTGGGGTTTGGGGTTTGGCGTTTGGGGTTTGGGGTTTTGGGTGTGGGGTTTAGGGTTAGGGTTAGGGGTCAGGGGTTTAGGGTTTCAGGTTTCTGGTTTTGGGTTTCGGGTTTTGAGTTTTGGGTTTGGGGTTTCGGGTTTAAGGTTTCGAGTTTCGGGTTTGGGGTTGGGGTTGGGGGTTTAGGGTTTCGAGTTTCTGGTTTCAGATTTAGGGTTTGGGGTTTAGGGTTAGGGGTTGGGGGTTGTGGGTTGGGGGATTCGGGTTTCGGGTTTTGGGCTTCATGCTTCGGGTTTTAGGTTTCGGGTTTTGGGTTTGGGGTTTGGGGTTTCGTGTTTGGGGTTTCGGGTTTCGGGTTTGGGGTTTCAGGTTTGGGGTTTCGGGTTTTGCGTTTCGGGTTTCGGGTTTCAGGTTTCGGATTTTGGGTTTAGGCTTTTGGGTTGGGTGTTTGGGGTTTCGGGTTGGAGGTTTCGAGTTTCGGGTTTCAGGTTTGGAGTTTGGGGTTTGGGGTTTTGGGTTTGTGGTTTCTGGTTTTGGGTTTTGGGTTTCGGGTTACGGGTATCGGGTTTTAGGTATCGGGTTTCGGGTTTTGGTTTTAGGTTTGGGGTTTGGGGTTTAGGCTTTAGGGTTTTGGGTTTACAAACATAAGCCTAATAGATCTAAGTAAATTTTTAAGCAACCTATTCTCGGATGTTTAAAGTCAATTGTATTAAGAATCAATACTCAAAAAACAAAATGTATTTTAATTTTATGAACACACTAAAAAACCAAAACTGTACCCTCTTTTATGGAATTCATTAGCCGTTTTATAAGCAGTACACCGTTTAAGTAAATTATATACCTTGATACTGATATTAATGCAACTTTTTTGCAAGTATGCAAATTTGTGAACTTTATTCTATTTTTGTAATTGATGACGTATATCCTATATTTGGGCCGCACGCCCAAATGATAGACATTACTTACACTTAAGCCCATTACGAATGGGCTACGATGACAAATGGTATGGGCCGTAGTATCAGCGCTTGGGCTCACGAAGCCCGAAGGCCCACTCTAACCCACCGGGTACCCGATAAGGATTATCTATTCAAGGAATAGATATCCTTACCTCGGATAAGCACCATGCGTGCGAAGAGTAAGGAGCAAGAAACACGGTTTCTTAGCCCCTATATATAGAATCATACGATTCTCATTCAAGGTACGATTCACACAATCCCTAAACTCTTCAACCAAAACCCAAATTCGATTACTTACTCTCACGCCGGAGTCTAATCGGGGGAGACAATCCCTCGATAAGCCTAACGGTGTTGTTCTTTTTCTTAGTACGCAGGTAACAAAGTGCTAAGGAACTAATTGGTATAAGAGCAAAGCCCAACAACCAGGTACGCCCAACTTTTGTATCAACAAGTGGCGCCATCCGTGGGACCCTACAACGAACTAGAATGACGAAACACAAGAATTCGGGCCAGCGGACTCCGCAGTCAGAAAAACGTGACCATCAAAAGAAGAATCGACAAGATTCGACCTCTAAGCAGGTTGCTGGGACAACCAGCGCACCTGATCACCAAGGGGCGGGAACAACCCAGCCTATTCCAACAATGGAACTACCTATAATCTCTTCAGTGGTCCCAAGCGTTGAAGAACTCCAACGCACCCTCTTCACTACTCCTCATCAGGCTGCACCCGTAGTGAACAACACTCCGCCGCCAGGCGCGCCTGAACGAAACCGGGCGTCCCATACTGAAGCAGAGATCCTTGCAACAACTGAGGACGTACCCGATCTAACTTTGGGTAATTTTGTGTCCCAAAATTATGAAACCCTAACTGCCCTCATGCAGGAAGAAGCAGCAAGAAGAGCCGGTACGGATCTGCGAACCCGACTTAATTTTGGACCAGAACGTGAACCATCACCACCACGTCACCCACGAGGAAGACGTACAGAACGTACCAATGTCCATGACAGGTTGGGTACGGTGTCTGGCTCACAAAATTCTGGGGACAGCGGTAGGCGCACCAATGTCCATTCCAGACTTGGCAGTCGGGGAATACACGACCGATTAGGCCCTCAGCATTCGCCGAGCCAAGGATCCTCCAATCCCAGAAGTAGGCGGATCCAAGACAGATTGGGTAGAAGAAGATCCCCAAGCAGAGATCCCTCAGGCTCCTCTTCTGAAAGGAGCAGGCGCAAACGCCGAAGGAGAGATTATTCTTCCTCCAGCGATTCCTCGGACAACGAGGATAGAGAAACAGGGCACTGGAAATCAAAAGGAAGACGTCGCGAGGAAGAGAACGAAGATATGTCTCTCCCATGGCGACGCCATAAAATTGATGCGTTCACACGTCGCATAAGTGATTACTCGGACGACAGGCGCAGGCGCATGCCCGCTAATGTGAAGACATATGATGGAACAGGTGACCCGGACGACCACCTAAAAATTTTCGAGTCAGCCGCAACTATCGAAAATTGGCCACAGCCTGTGTGGTGTCACATGTTTAATTCCACATTGGTAGGGAACGCGCGCACATGGTTTAGCAAACTCCCACGTAGGAGTATAGGCGGCTTTGAGGAATTACGAAAAGCATTCCGCCACAACTTCACCCAACGAAAGAAGTGCGCTAAAAATCCTGTGGAATTGGCAAGGGTGAAGCAACGGCAAGGGGAATCAACCAGCGCCTTTATGGAGCGCTTCAAGGATGAGTGCATACAAGTCAAAGCATGTCCCGAAATACTAAAAATTTCAGGGTTCATGAATGGAATTAATAATCCAGAACTCATCCGGAAGCTCAATGATAGAGTTCCACAGTCTTTCGATGAACTAACAAAACGCACCAGATCCTTTATACAAGGAGAAGCAGCTGCTGCGGACAGCAAGAAAGGATATTCAAATTATCGGCAACAAGAACAGCCGCGGAAACAATCCAATGATCAACACAACCGCAGCAGGAATTACCGCAGTGGAAAAGACAACGACAAATATACTCCTTTAACTAAAACTCCAAGGGAGATATTTGCAACAGAAGGTGCGAACTTCCCAAGACCACCACCAATGCGCACGGCAGAAGAAAAGCGCCTAGGTGGTGGATACTGCGAGTACCACGGCCAAAAGGGCCATACAACCAACGAGTGCGTCCAACTGAAACAACTGATCGAAAAATTAGTCAAAGAAGGAAGGATGGACCACCTCGTAAAGAACATCAAAGAAGGGAAAGATAGACCTAAAAATGGGGGCAAGAAGGAACTTCCAAAGGAAAAGGCTGAGACTATATACATGATACAATCATGGCAGCGCAAGATAAAGCAGAGAGTCAGCCAAAAATTCTCTCCAGAAAAAGAGATATCCTTCCCTACAATAGCCGCGGACAACGCAGTCGTGGAACCTCTGACCATTGAAATACATGCAGGGGGACACGACATCCACCGCATGTATATCGATGGAGGAGCATCCGCAGAAATCATGTATGATCACTGCTTCAAAAGGCTGCGACCTGAAATCCAGAGTCAGTTGATACCAGCTACAATGTCACTAACAGGATTTACAGGAGAAAAAATTTGGCCCATGGGGCAGTTACGCTTATTGGTGGTCGTAGGAGATGAGCAATACTCAACTGCGGCATGGATAAATTTTATGGTAATCAAGTCTCCTTCACCATACAATGGTATAATTGGAAGACCAGGAATATCATCCATGCGCGCAGTACCATCCACAGCACACGGAATGCTTAAATTCCCAGTTGAAGGAGGAGTGGTTACTCTTTATAACACAACGGTACCACCAAAAGAATGCATCGCAGTGACAACTGAAGCAGAAACTATTCCAGAACAGCGCACGGAAAAATCGCCAAATTTAAAGGTCGCTATTCACCCAGACTATCCGGAACAACAAGTTTCGATTGGAGGATCTTTATCTGACAAAGGTAAAGCAGCCGTATGCGCACTCTTGCAAAAGAACCTAGACATCTTTGCATGGGAACCAAAACATATGACAGGAGTGCCTCGCTCTATCACAGAGCACAAGCTACAAATCCGACAAGGATACCCTCCAATACGACAAAAGAAGCGCGGCCAGGCTCCAGATCGTGCAAAAGCTATTTTGGAGGAAGTACACAAGTTAGTAGATGCGGGCATCATGCGCGAAGTGTACTACCATGATTGGCTTTCTAACCCAGTTATGGTAAAGAAGAGCGATGGTAGTTGGAGGATGTGCGTGGACTTCACAGACCTCAACAAAGCATGCCCGCAGGACTGCTATCCATTGCCAGAAATAGATTGGAAGGTCGAATCCTTATGTGGATACCCCTTCAAATGCTTCCTAGACGCATATAAAGGGTACCATCAGATCCAAATGGCAGTGGAAGATGAAGAAAAAACAGCTTTCCACACCAGTCAAGGGGTCTACTGCTACACAAAAATGCCTTTTGGCTTAAAAAACGCAGGCGCGACATACCAACGGCTGGTGGACACAGCTTTCGAAAAACAAGTAGGCCGCAACTTGGAAGTTTACGTTGACGACCTTGTTATAAAAAGCCATACAGAGGATGAGTTGGTGCGCGACATCGAGGAAACATTCCGAACACTGGGGCGGATAAACATGAAACTGAATCCCAAAAAGTGCACCTTCGGCGCGACTGAAGGCATGTTCCTCGGATACTTAATAGAACCCGATGGAATCAAACCATGCCCAGAGAAGACGAAGGCTGTCATTGATCTCCCCTCCCCGCGCACACTCAAAGAAGTCCAGTCACTAAATGGAAAGCTGGCAGGGCTGAATCGCTTCTTATCTAAGTCAGCAGATAAGTCCCTTCCTCTCTTTAAAACACTCACGAAGTGCACAAAAAAGGGAGACTTTCGATGGACCAATGAAGCGGAAGAAGCTTTCCAACAACTCAAACACCATCTGGCATCTCTTCCCAAACTAGTCGCACCGCGACAAGGGGAAGAACTAATCATGTACTTATCAGCAACCCACGGAGCAGTTAGCGCAGTGCTATTGACAGACAGAGACTCCGTCCAGACACCCATATACTTCGTAAGCAAAGCCTTAAAGAAAACAGAGGTTAACTACAGTGCCATGGAAAAGCTGGTCTTGGCTTTAGTGTTCGCCGCCAAAAGACTGCGCAGATACTTCCAAGCGCATCCAATTGCGGTAATCACCGATCAGCCAATTAAACAAGTTATCTCTAAACCAGATGCATCAGGACGCTTACAAAAGTGGAGTGTAATGCTAAGTGAGTACAACATCTCATACAGGCCGCGCACTGCTATCAAAGGACAAGTTTTAGCTGATTTTATCGTGGAGAAGCCAGAGGGCGACAGCCCAACATCTGCAGCAAAAATGGATCTACAAGAACCATGGACACTGTTCACCGATGGATCCTCATGCGCAGATGGATCAGGCGCAGGACTTATTCTTATAAATCCAGAAGGCATGGAATTCACCTATGCGCTACGCTTCGAGTTCACAGCCACAAACAATGAGGCAGAATATGAAGCCCTACTAGCTGGACTACGCATCGCAATCCAAATGGGTGTACGCAACCTAGAAGCAAATGTAGATGCTCGGCTAGTCGCTAACCACGTGTTAGGAGAATACGAAGCCAAGGATGACCACATGATCCAATACCTGGATAAGACAAAATCTTTGATCAAAAACTTCGATAGGTTCACAATAAAGCAAGTACCTAGAAGGGAAAACAGAAAGGCGGACGCACTCAGCAAGATCGCATCCACGAGTTTCGCACACCTTTCAAAACAGGTATTGGTGGAAACCCTAAAGAACAAGTCAATCCTTGATATGGAGATATCGACGGTGATAGAAGAACAAGATCCTACGTGGATGACACCTATCATCGAATTTATTTGCAAGGGAACCCTACCCCAAGATAATAAAGACGCTCGAAGAATACGGCGCACAGCGCAACGATTCGAATTCCGTGACAACGTACTCTATCGGCGATCTTTCTTACAACCATGGCTCAGATGTGTTGGACCCCTTCAAGCAGACTATGTACTCCGCGAACTTCACGCTGGGTCATGTAGTATGCACTCAGGGCCACGATCCGTGGTGGCAAGCGCTTTAAGGGCAGGATACTATTGGCCAACAATGCACCGCGACGCACGCGACCTAATAAGAAAGTGCAGCAACTGCCAAGTACATAGACCTATTCCGCGCCGACCACAGCACGAGCTAACACCGATTACCTCACCATGGCCATTTTACAAATGGGGTATCGACATCGCAGGACCTTTTCCCGTCGCAGCGGGAGGAGTAAAATTCCTCATCGTAGCCATAGATTATTTTACAAAGTGGATCGAAGCAAAAGCTGTGGTGAACATTACGGGTAACCAAGTCAAACGCTTTGTCTGGGACAATATTGTCTGTCGCTTCGGCCTACCAGGCGAGATCGTATCAGACAACGGAAAACAATTCTGTGACAACCCATTCAAAGATTGGTGCACCAATTTGAACATAACACAACACTTTGCTTCAGTCAAACACCCACAAACCAATGGCCTAGTTGAGCGCGCCAATCGCAGTCTAGGCGAAGGAATAAAAGCGCGCCTAGACAGACACAAAGGAAGATGGGTAGATGAGCTCTCGCATGTCTTGTGGGCGCACCGCACGACAATCAAAACCAGTACTGGCGATACGCCATTTTCCTTAGTCTATGGAACAGAAGCCGTCATACCAGCTGAGATAGGAATGCCTACTATACGCACGGCAGAAGTCAACGTCACGACAAATGACGAAGAGTGGCGCATAGACTTAGATATACTGGAAGAAAGACGCGAACGTGCAGCTATACGAGAAGCAAAGGCCAAGGCAAAAATGAAGAAGTATTATGATGCAAAAGTCAAGAACACTTCATTCAGACCAGGGGACTTTGTTTATCGCGCCAATGACGCAAGCCATGCAGAAGACACAGGCAAACTTGGACCCAAATGGGAAGGACCCTACGAGGTCACAGACGCGCTCGGCAACGGCGCATACAGGTTGCGCGATATGGAAGGTCACGACCTGGCGCGCACTTGGAACATCTGCAATCTCAAAAAATGTTACTTTTAGGCTACGGCCCTCATACAAACATACATACACCCTACGAGGTGCCCAATAAGTGTTTGTCTTTCTTTTACCTTTTAGGAATTTTATTTTCCATTTTTTCAATAAACTTGCAAGTATTAATAAAATGTTATGGTTTCTAGCTAACTCCATAGCGCACTTTTACTTTATTGCATATATGTCAATATTGTCTATCTTATATTTTTGCCTACATGGCGTGCATGCACCACTTAAAGACCCACGACGGCATAAAGGATAAGTTAACCTACTAATTGACTTGTTGAATAAGAGGGTTGCAAACCCATCAACATTGGATCACGAATCCTTGCTAAGCGCCTTACCCTCGAGACGTCGAGGTAAGATTCGAATGCGCACCCCACGACGGATGCGCATATACCAAGTACACCGTACGAGCTTAGCAACATAACGAGCCAAAACACTTGGTCAAATAATAAAACTTAGCAAACAATGCAAGTACATTTAAGTCACGCACTTAAAAAAACTTAATAAAAAATCAATACTTAGCAAACAATGCAAGCACATTTAAGTTACGAACTTATAACAAAATGTATCTTATTCCATATTTATTAAAATTACAAGGAAAATACATACATTTACAAAAACAACCTATATACTATGGCGGAACTCATGGCTCTCTTCTGGTGCGGTGGAACTCTCCGCCTCCTTCAGCTTCCTCAAGGTTATAGCATCCTTAAGCGAAACGGTTGGAACACTGACAGCCACGCCATCAGATCGAGGAAGGTGCGCAGCACCGATGCCGCACATCACAGCCTTGCCCTTAATACCTTTCTTTATGGCAACTCTTTGCTCGTGACGCTCCAGCACCTCCTTCAAAGGGATTTCCTTCTCCAAAGCAAAAGGCTTGAGAATGTCACGGGGCCGCGCAAAAACTGGAACTTGAAGCTGCGAGGGATCAGGCTTTAGATAATAATCTAACTCCTCTTCGGCATTCTCCACAAGATGACGCTGCAACGTCAGACCCGCCATAAGCACATCAATGGGGTCATCTTGGTCACGCTCCAATTTCCCAATATGGGGCAGCTCAAGAACCTTCAACCCCGCCATCGCCTGCACCAGCTCATCGTACGCTGTTGCGCTATATCCAGGAATCTCCGCCAAGTCCTTCTCCAACAACTTGGCCTCGCGGAGCTCCTCCATGGCCTGCGAACGGCCACGCGCCATCGCGCAGTGGACGACCTTCCCAAAGGCCTCCACCACTTCCGCAGATTCTAGAGTACTTAGAGCTGCCAGACGCAGCCCATGGCTGATCAACCACCTGCATTCACAAAGTGGTAACAAGATAAGATAAACAATGGAGTGAAGAAAACAATTTTAAAAGATAAGGGTGTAAGAATACCTGCGCTCAGCAATCACAGACATGAGATGAGGATACAGCTCCTCGTCGTACTCAATGCTAAGGGCGCGCAGCTTCTCCTCATACGCCACAAGCGTCTTCTCCATGTTCTCCTTGAATTCTTGAAGCCTAGCATAATGCTCAGATCTCTTCTCCTCAAGGAACGACACAGACCATGACGTCTTGGCCTTTATCTGCTCGAGCTTCCCCCTCGCATATAGCAGATCAGCCAAGATGCTCATCTTGTCCTGGGCGATTTTCTCCCCATACGCCCTTGACTCCCCAAGCTCAACTTGCACGCCCGCCAGTTGCGCGCGAAGTTTTTCCAGCTCCTCCTCCTTCTGGGCTAGAGCACGACTCTCCCCAGCACACTTTCCTTTCAGCTGCGCCACCAGCTCAGCCTGACGGGCAGTAGTCGCAGCCAACTCATCAAGTAGTTGCTGCGCCTCACCACCATCAGCAGCAAAGGTACCTCCCTCCTTATTTTCATTCTGTGGAGAGGAGACTTCATCATCCTTTGCGCCATCATCCCTGCGCAACAAAGACAATAATTACAACAAGTAATAATAGCATGAAGAGGGAAAAAGAGAGAGAACCACTAATTTATACTTACAAAAATGGGGAAGCGTCATCCACCTTCAATCGAGCGCCAGAGGTCGAAGTCTCCTCTGCGTTCGACTCCGCGTCTCCAATGACGTGGCGACGCCTCTTCCTATTATTACTCCCACCAGCCTCAGCCTTGCGCTTCGAACTTTGCGCAACCTCCTCTCTCAGCACTTCCTCAGGCTTCAGAATCCGAATGCTATCAGATGACCCTGAGTGCGCCTCTTCGTGCACCACCTCCAATTCAGGCACCACCTTCTCAGTAGGCTCCTCCACCACTTCGGGAGCTACAGTTTGCACAGGCGCGACCACGAGTGGGGGTGTACTCTCAGGGGTGGCCGAGGGCAGAACAGTCAAATGCCCCGCGGTCGCGTCAAGTAGGGGTGTCTCCCCTTCCCTCAACGGACGAACCCCTATCGTGACCTGCTTTGGCTTATCAAGCTTCACGACCGCGAACAAGTCCATCTCTGCACATATAACAATAAAGCAAGAAAAACAACGAAAGATTAGTTGGCAAATGCGCGAAGAAATAAAAGAAAGAAAAACTTACTAACAAATTACAAAGGATGAACACCCACCCCGGCCATCCTCACTTAGGAAAGTGGGAACCTCATCTGCTGCGCCAAAATACGCGCGACTCAATCCTACATGAACCAAAAACTCCTCCGGATAAGGGTTAATGGCCAATCGATTGGCATCTAACGTCTGCGCGTCAGCAATCCTATATGAACCGGGTGCGGGGCGTCCATCCCTTGGTAAGGACGCCTGAGTATAAAACTCAAAATCGGAGGGAAAGACCACGTCGTCTACCCAAAAGAAATATTCCCTCCAATTCTTGAGTGCGTCAACCTTTTCCGTGTAACACTGAAACGCCCCCGGGCGCTTCGCAAAGGATATCCAACCGTTTGACCACGTTGAGTGGTAAAAAGAGCGGAACAAGTCCACGGTGGGTTCTATCGCCAATAAACGGCAGTTTATCTCAAAATTCGACACCTTCGCCGCACCTATACAGTGCAGCTGAGAGATGTGAAGGCGATAGTGATTGAGCAAGTCGCTCAGAAATACAGAAATAGGTACGCGGTAATTAGCGTACTCAAAAAATTTCGTGTATAGACCTATCTTCCCTTCGGGGAAGTCGGCTATACACGCATCGACATCTGGCGCCTCTGGATGTACATCCAAAGGCACGAAATAGTCGGAAGAAAAATGCACTACATCCTCGACGGACATCGCAGAGCGAAACTCATCCAACTGAGCGACAATTTTCATCTTAAACCTAAGCAGACGCACAAGTTACCTACGAGGGTTAAAAGGTTTTCTGCAAAAAACGCTCTAGAAATGAAGAAGAAGGTGAATAGTAGCTATGTGTGTTTTTACTGTGTGTGTAAAAAAGGGGGGGCGGTGACCCTTATATAGGGATGGTAAAAACCCTAAACCTCATCCACGTGGAACCCACTCACATTGAATGTGTGGCTAGAAGGTGAAGAGGTACATGCATTTTTTCCGAATCCCAAGTGATACGTTGATACCACCCCCGATTTCCGAGGCAACAATCTTGAACCTATTAGGTGCATTGCACCTCTAAAAAGGCGGTAACAATTTGTCCAATTTCCCGCCACGCTTACCGCTGTTTACATTAAGTCTAGTACCCGCGGCTACGCGCCGCGCATACTAGACTGGGGGGACATGATGACGTATATCCTATATTTGGGCCGCACGCCCAAATGATAGACATTACTTACACTTAAGCCCATTACGAATGGGCTACCATGACAAATGGTATGGGCCGTAGTATCAGCGCTTGGGCTCACGAAGCCCGAAGGCCCACTCTAACCCACCGGGTACCCGATAAGGATTATCTATTCAAGGAATAGATATCCTTACCTCGGATAAGCACCATGCGTGCGAAGAGTAAGGAGCAAGAAACACGGTTTCTTAGCCCCTATATATAGAATCATACGATTCTCATTCAAGGTACGATTCACACAATCCCTAAACTCTTCAACCAAAACCCAAATTCGATTACTTACTCTCACGCCGGAGTCTAATCGGGGGAGACAATCCCTCGATAAGCCTAACGGTGTTGTTCTTTTTCTTAGTACGCAGGTAACAAAGTGCTAAGGAACTAATTGGTATAAGAGCAAAGCCCAACAACCAGGTACGCCCAACTTTTGTATCAACAGTAATATACATACCATTTTTGTGAACTATATACATTTTTTGCTAAAATTAATTTTAGTTAACTTTTACTCAATGTTTATGTATATTATACTACTTTTGTGACTTTTATTCACATTATTTTGAATTTAAACCCATTACTGAAGTGTGCATTATTTAATTTAGTTATTTTCAAGTTTCGTACTCATGTACTTAGTTTTCAAAATTGAGGTTTACTTGAGCAATTATGATATATGTGACTAAAATCTCTTGATCAATTCCGAATATAGAAGACACAAATATCATCTTTCTTATATCAAACCAAACATATTAAACAAAAATAAGGAGAGACTGCAACACCGCAACAACACATGACCGAAAAAGATAACTATTTTGTCTCACGGGTGTCATTTTTGAAGACTAAAAATTTTAGTTTATGAGAAAACTAAGCTATATATGTAAACTCACAACATTACTAGAATACAAATATAAGCCCAATAGATATAAGTAAATTTGTAAGCAAACTATTGTCGGATGTTTAAAGTCAATTATATTAAGAATCAATTCTCAAAAACCAAGATGTATTTTAATTTTATGAACATACCGAAAAAACAATATTGTACCCACTTTTATTGAATTCATTAGTTGTTTTATAATTATTACATCGCTTAAGCAAATTATATTTAGGGTTTCGTGTTTGGGGTTTAGGGTGATGGGGGTTGGGGTTGGAGTTAGGGTTGGGGGTTTTGGGTTTGGGGTTTTGGGTTTCGAGATTGGGGTTTGGGGTTTGGCGTTTGGGGTTTCGGGTTTTGGGTGTGGGGTTTAGGGTTAGGGTTAGGGGTCAGGGGTTTAGGGTTTCGGGTTTCTGGTTTTGGGTTTCGGGTTTTAAGTTTTGGGTTTGGGGTTTCGGGTTTAAGGTTTCGAGTTTCGGGTTTGGGGTTGGGGTTGGGGGTTGGGGTTTGGGGTTTCGAGTTTCTGGTTTCAGATTTAGGGTTTGGGGTTTGGGGTTAGGGGTTGGGGGTTGTGTGTTGGGGGATTCGGGTTTCGGGTTTTGGGATTCATGCTTCGGGTTTTAGGTTTCGGGTTTGGGGTTTGGGGTTTCGTGTTTGGGGTTTGGGGTTTCGGTATCAGGGCTTCGGGTTTGAGGTTTCAGGTTTGGGGTTTGGGGTTTTGCGTTTCGGGTTTCGGGTTTCAGGTTTCGTGTTTCGGGTTTGGGCTTTTGGGTTGGGGTTTGGGGTTTTGGGTTGGAGGTTTCGAGTTTCGGGTTTCAGGTTTGGGGTTTGGGGTTTTGGGTTTGTGGTTTCTGGTTTTGGGTTTCGGGTTTCGGGTATCGGGTATCGGGTTTTAGGTATCGGGTTTCGGGTTTCGGTTTCGGTTTCGGGTTTGGGGTTTGGGGTTTAGGCTTTAGGGTTTTGGGTTTACAAACATAAGCCTAATAGATCTAAGTAAATTTTTTGGCAAACTATTGTCGGATGTTTAAAGTCAATTATATTAAGAATCAATTCTCAAAAAACAAGATGTATTTTAATTTTATGAACATACCGAAAAAACTATATTGTACCCAGTTTTATTGAATTCATTAGTTGTTTTATAATTATTACACCGTTTAAGCAAATTATATTTAGGGTTTCGTGTTTGGGGTTTGGGGTTTAGGGTGATGGGGGTTGGGGGTTTTGGGTTTGGGGTTTGGGGTTTTGGGTTTCGAGATTGGGGTATGGGGTTTGGCGTTTGGGGTTTTTGGTGTGGGGTTTAGGGTTAGGGTTAGGGGTCAGGGGTTTAGGGTTTCGGGTTTCTGGTTTTAGGTTTCGGGTTTTGAGTTTTGGGTTTGGGGTTTCGGGTTTAAGGTTTTGAGTTTCGGGTTTGGGGTTAGGGTTGGGGGTTGGGGGTTTGGGGTTTGGGGTTTTGAGTTTCTGGTTTCAGATTTAGGGTTTGGGGTTTAGGGTTAGGGGTTGGGGGTTGTGGGTTGGGGGATTCGGATTTCGGGTTTTGGGCTTCATGCTTCGGGTTTTAGGTTTCGGGTTTGGGGTTTGGGGTTTAGGGTTTCGTGTTTGGGGTTTGGGGTTTCGGGTTCAGTGTTTCGGGTTTGGGGTTTCTGGTTTGGGGTTTCGGGTTTTGCGTTTCGGGTTTCGGGTTTCAGGTTTCGGGTATCGGGTTTCGGGTTTGGGCTTTTGGGTTGGGGGTTTCGGGTTGGAGGTTTCGAGTTTCGGGTTTCAGGTTTGGGGTTTGGGGTTTTAGGTTTGTGGTTTCTGGTTTTGGGTTTCGGGTTTCGGGTTACGCGTATCAGGTTTTAGGTATCGGGTTTCGGGTTTCGGGTTTCGGGTTTGGGGTTTGGGGTTTGGGGTTTAGGCTTTAGGGTTTTGGGTTTACAAACATAAGCCTAATAGATCTAAGTAAATTTTTAAGCAACCTATTCTCGGATGTTTAAAGTCAGTTATATTAAGAATTAATACTCAAAAAACAAGATGTATTTTAATTTTATGAACACACTAAAAAACCAAAACTGTACCCTGTTTTATGGAATTCATTAGCCGTTTTATAAGCAGTACACCGTTTAAGTAAATTATATACCTTGATACTGATATTAATGCAACTTTTTTGCAAGTATGCAAATTTGTGAACTTTATTCTATTTTTGTAATATACATATCATTTTTGTGAACTTTATACATTTTTTGCAAAAATTAATTTTAGTTAACTTTTACACAATGTTTATGTATATTATACTACTTTTGTGACTTTTATTCACATTATTTTGAATTTAAACCCATTATTGAAGTGTGCATTATTTAAGTTAGTTATTTTCAAGTTTCGTACTCATGTACTTAGCTTTCAAAATTGAGGTTTACTTGAGCAATTATGATATATGTGACTAAAATCTCTCGATCAATTCCGAATATAGAAGACACAAATATCATCTTTCTTACATCAAACCAAACATATTAAACAAAAATAAGGAGAGACTGCAACACCGCAACAACACATGACCGAAAAAGATAACTATTTTGTCTCACGGGCGTCATTTTTGAAGACTAAAAATTTTTGTTTATGAGAAAACTAAGCTATATATGTAAACTCACAACATTACTAGAATACAAATATAAGCCCAATAGATATTAGTAAATTTGTAAGCAAACTATTGTCGGATGTTTAAAGTCAATTATATTAAGAATCAATTCTCAAAAAACAAGAAGTATTTTAGTTTTATGAACATACCAAAAAAAACAATATTGTACCCACTTTTATTGAATTCATTAGTTGTTTTATAATTATTACACCGTTTAAGCAAATTATATTTAGGGTTTCGTGTTTGGGGTTTAGGGTGATGGGGGTTGGGGGTTTTGGGTTTGGGGTTTGGGGTTTCGGGTTTCGAGATTGGGGTTTAGGGTTTGGCGTTTGGGGTTTCGGGTTTTTGGTGTGGGGTTTAGGGTTGGGGTTAGGGGTCAGGGGTTTAGGGTTTTGGGTTTCTGGTTTTGGGTTTCTGGTTTTAAGTTTTGGGTTTGGGGTTTCGGGTTTAAGGTTTCGAGTTTCGGGTTTGGGGTTGCGTTTGGGGGTTGGGGGTTTGGGGTTTGGGGTTTCGAGTTTCTGGTTTCAGATTTAGGGTTTGGGTTTTGGGGTTAGGGGTTGGGGGTTGTGGGTTGGGGGATACGGGTTTCAAGTTTTGAGCTTCATGCTTCGGGTTTTAGGTTTCGGGTTTGGGGTTTGGGGTTTCGTCTTTTGGGTTTGGGGTTTCGGGTTCAGGGTTTCGGGTTTGGGGTTTCAGGTTTGGGGTTTGGGGTTTTGCGTTTCGGGTTTCAGGTTTCGTGTTTCGGGTTTGGGCTTTTGGGTTGGGGGTTTGGGGTTTCGGGTTGGAGGTTTCGAGTTTCGGGTTTCAGGTTTGGGGTTTGGGGTTTGGGGTTTTGGGTTTGTGGTTTCTGGTTTTGGGTTTCGGGTTTCGGGTATCGGGTATCGGGTTTTAGGTATCGGGTTTCGGATTTCGGTTTGGGGTTTGGGGTTTAGGCTTTAAGGTTTTGGGTTTACAAACATAAGCCTAATAGATCTAAGTAAATTTTTAGGCAAACTATTGTCGGATGTTTAAAGTCAATTATATTATGAATCAATTCTCAAAAAATAAGATGTATTTTAATTTTATAAACATACCGAAAAAACAATATTGTACCCACTTTTATTGAATTCATTAGTTGTTTTATAATTATTACACTGTTTAAGCAAATTATATTTAGGGTTTCGTGTTTAGGGTTTAGGGTTTAGGGTGATGGGGGTTGGGTTTGGAGTTAGGGTTGGGGGTTTTGGGTTTGGGGTTTGGGGTTTTGGGTTTCGAGATTGGGGTTTGGGGTTTGGCGTTTGGGGTTTGGGGTTTTGGGTGTGGGGTTTAGGGTTAGGGTTAGGGGTCAGGGGTTTAGGGTTTTAGGTTTGTGGTTTCTGGTTTTGGGTTTCGGGTTTCGGGTTACGCGTATCAGGTTTTAGGTATCGGGTTTCGGGTTTCGGGTTTCGGGTTTCGGGTTTGGGGTTTGGGGTTTAGGCTTTAGGGTTTTGGGTTTACAAACATAAGCCTAATAGATCTAAGTAAATTTTTAAGCAACCTATTCTCGGATGTTTAAAGTCAGTTATATTAAGAATTAATACTCAAAAAACAAGATGTATTTTAATTTTATGAACACACTAAAAAACCAAAACTGTACCCTGTTTTATGGAATTCATTAGCCGTTTTATAAGCAGTACACCGTTTAAGTAAATTATATACCTTGATACTGATATTAATGCAACTTTTTTGCAAGTATGCAAATTTGTGAACTTTATTCTATTTTTGTAATATACATATCATTTTTGTGAACTTTATACATTTTTTGCAAAAATTAATTTTAGTTAACTTTTACACAATGTTTATGTATATTATACTACTTTTGTGACTTTTATTCACATTATTTTGAATTTAAACCCATTATTGAAGTGTGCATTATTTAAGTTAGTTATTTTCAAGTTTCGTACTCATGTACTTAGCTTTCAAAATTGAGGTTTACTTGAGCAATTATGATATATGTGACTAAAATCTCTCGATCAATTCCGAATATAGAAGACACAAATATCATCTTTCTTACATCAAACCAAACATATTAAACAAAAATAAGGAGAGACTGCAACACCGCAACAACACATGACCGAAAAAGATAACTATTTTGTCTCACGGGCGTCATTTTTGAAGACTAAAAATTTTTGTTTATGAGAAAACTAAGCTATATATGTAAACTCACAACATTACTAGAATACAAATATAAGCCCAATAGATATTAGTAAATTTGTAAGCAAACTATTGTCGGATGTTTAAAGTCAATTATATTAAGAATCAATTCTCAAAAAACAAGAAGTATTTTAGTTTTATGAACATACCAAAAAAAACAATATTGTACCCACTTTTATTGAATTCATTAGTTGTTTTATAATTATTACACCGTTTAAGCAAATTATATTTAGGGTTTCGTGTTTGGGGTTTAGGGTGATGGGGGTTGGGGGTTTTGGGTTTGGGGTTTGGGGTTTCGGGTTTCGAGATTGGGGTTTAGGGTTTGGCGTTTGGGGTTTCGGGTTTTTGGTGTGGGGTTTAGGGTTGGGGTTAGGGGTCAGGGGTTTAGGGTTTTGGGTTTCTGGTTTTGGGTTTCTGGTTTTAAGTTTTGGGTTTGGGGTTTCGGGTTTAAGGTTTCGAGTTTCGGGTTTGGGGTTGCGTTTGGGGGTTGGGGGTTTGGGGTTTGGGGTTTCGAGTTTCTGGTTTCAGATTTAGGGTTTGGGTTTTGGGGTTAGGGGTTGGGGGTTGTGGGTTGGGGGATACGGGTTTCAAGTTTTGAGCTTCATGCTTCGGGTTTTAGGTTTCGGGTTTGGGGTTTGGGGTTTAGGTTTGGGGTTCAGGGTTTCGGGTTTGGGGTTTCAGGTTTGGGGTTTGGGGTTTTGCGTTTCGGGTTTCAGGTTTCGTGTTTCGGGTTTGGGCTTTTGGGTTGGGGGTTTGGGGTTTCGGGTTGGAGGTTTCGAGTTTCGGGTTTCAGGTTTGGGTTTGGGGTTTGGGGTTTTGGGTTTGTGGTTTCTGGTTTTGGGTTTCGGGTTTCGGGTATCGGGTATCGGGTTTTAGGTATCGGGTTTCGGATTTCGGTTTGGGGTTTGGGGTTTAGGCTTTAAGGTTTTGGGTTTACAAACATAAGCCTAATAGATCTAAGTAAATTTTTAGGCAAACTATTGTCGGATGTTTAAAGTCAATTATATTATGAAACAATTCTCAAAAAATAAGATGTATTTTAATTTTATAAACATACCGAAAAAACAATATTGTACCCACTTTTATTGAATTCATTAGTTGTTTTATAATTATTACACTGTTTAAGCAAATTATATTTAGGGTTTCGTGTTTAGGGTTTAGGGTTTAGGGTGATGGGGTTTGGGTTTGGAGTTAGGGTTGGGGGTTTTGGGTTTGGGGTTTGGGGTTTTGGGTTTCGAGATTGGGGTTTGGGGTTTGGCGTTTGGGGTTTGGGGTTTTGGGTGTGGGGTTTAGGGTTAGGGTTAGGGGTCAGGGGTTTAGGGTTTCAGGTTTCTGGTTTTGGGTTTCGGGTTTTGAGTTTTGGGTTTGGGGTTTCGGGTTTAAGGTTTCGAGTTTCGGGTTTGGGGTTGGGGTTGGGGGTTGGGGGTTTGGGGTTTCGAGTTTCTGGTTTCAGATTTAGGGTTTGGGGTTTAGGGTTAGGGGTTGGGTGTTGTGGGTTGGGGGATTCGGGTTTTGGGTTTTGGGCTTCATGCTTCGGGTTTTAGGTTTGGGGTTTTGGGTTTGGGGTTTGGGGTTTCGTGTTTGGGGTTTTGGGTTTCGGGTTCAGGGTTTCGGGTTTGGGGTTTCAGGTTTGGGGTTTCGGGTTTTGCGTTTCGGGTTTCGGGTTTCAGGTTTCGGGTTTGGGCTTTTGGGTTGGGGGTTTGGGGTTTCGGGTTGGAGGTTTCGAGTTTCGGGTTTCAGGTTTGGGGTTTGGGGTTTGGGGTTTTGGGTTTGTGGTTTCTGGTTTTGGGTTTCGGGTTTCGGGTTACGGGTATCGGATTTTAGGTATCGGGTTTCGGGTTTCGGTTTCAGGTTTGGGGTTTGGGGTTTGGGGTTTAGGCTTTAGGGTTTTAGGTTTACAAACATAAGCCTAATAAATTTAAGTAAATTTTTAAGCAACCTATTCTCGGATGTTTAAAGTCAGTTATATTAAGAATCAATACTCAAAAAACAAGATGTATTTCAATTTTATGAACACACTAAAAAACCAAAACTGTACCCTCTTTTTTGGAATTCATTAGCCGTTTTACAAGCAGTACACCGTTTAAGTAAATTATATACCTTGATACTGATATTAATGCAACTTTTTTGCAAGTATGCAAATTTGTGAACTTTATTCTATTTTTGTAATATACATACCATTTTTGTGAACTTTATACATTTTTTGCAAAAATTAATTTTAGTTAACTTTTACACAATGTTTATGTATATTATACTACTTTTGTGACTTTTATTCACATTATTTTGAATTTAAACCCATTATTGAAGTGTGCATTATTTAAGTTAGTTATTTTCAAGTTTCGTACTCATGTACTTAGCTTTCAAAATTGAGGTTTACTTGATCAATTATGATATATGTGACTAAAATCTCTCGGTCAATTCCGAATATAGAAGACACAAATATCATCTTTCTTATATCAAACCAAACATATTAAACAAAAATAAGGAGAAACTGCAACACCGCAACAACACATGACCGAAAAAGATAACTATTTTGTCTCACGGGTGTCATTTTTGAAGACTAAAAATTTTAGTTTATGAGAAAACTAAGCCATATATGTAAACTCACAACATTACTAGAATACAAATATAAGCCCAATAGATATAAGTAAATTTGTAAGCAAACTATTGTCGGACGTTTAAAGTCAATTATATTAAGAATCAATTCTCAAAAAACAAGATGTATTTTAATTTTATGAACATACCGAAAAAACAATATTGTACCCACTTTTATTGAATTCATTAGTTGTTTTATAATTATTACACTGTTTAAGCAAATTATATTTAGGGTTTCGTGTTTGGGGTTTAGGGTTTAGGGTGATGGGGGTTGGGGTTGGAGTTAGGGTTGGGGGTTTTGGGTTTGGGGTTTGGGGTTTTGGGTTTCGAGATTGGGGTTTGGGGTTTGGGGTTTGGGGTTTTGGGTGTGGGGTTTAGGGTTAGGGTTAGGGGTCAGGGGTTTAGGGTTTCGGGTTTCTGGTTTTGGGTTTCGGGTTTTGAGTTTTGGGTTTGGGGTTTCGGGTTTAAGGTTTCGAGTTTCGGGTTTGGCGTTGGGGTTGGGGGTTGGGGGTTTGGGGTTTCGAGTTTCTGGTTTCAGATTTAGGGTTTGGGGTTTAGGGTTAGGGGTTGGGGGTTGTGGGTTGGGGGATTCGGGTTTCGGGTTTTGGGCTTCATGCTTCGGGTTTTAGGTGTCGGGTTTTGGGTTTGGGGTTTCGTGTTTGGGGGTTTGGGTTTCGGGTTCAGGGTTTCGGGTTTGGGGTTTCAGGTTTGGGGTTTCGGGTTTTGCGTTTCGGGTTTCGGGTTTCTGGTTTCGGGTTTCGGGTTTGGGCTTTTGGGTTGGGGGTTTGGGGTTTCGGGTTGGAGGTTTCGAGTTTCGGGTTTCAGGTTTGGGGTTTGGGGTTTGGGGTTTTGGGTTTGTGGTTTCTGGTTTTGGGTTTCGGGTTTCGGGTTACTGGTATCGGGTTTTAGGTATCGGGTTTCGGGTTTCGGTTTTAGGTTTGGGGTTTGAGGTTTAGGCTTTAGGGTTTTGGGTTTACAAACATAAGCCTAATAGATCTAAGTAAATTTTTAAGCAACCTATTCTCGGATGTTTAAAGTCAGTTATATTAAGAATCAATACTCAAAAAACAAGATGTATTTTAATTTTAAGAACATACTAAAAAACCAAAACTGTACCCTCTTTTATGGAATTCATTAGCCGTTTTATAAGCAGTACACCGTTTAAGTAAATTATATACCTTGATACTGATATTAATGCAACTTTTTTGCAAGTATGCAAATTTGTGAACTTTATTCTATTTTTGTAATAGACATACCATTTTTGTGAACTTTATACATTCTTTGCAAAAATTAATTTTAGTTAACTTTTACACAATGTTTATGTATATTATACTACTTTTGTGACTTTTATTCACATTATTTTGAATTTAAACCCATTATTGAAGTGTGCATTATTTAAGTTAGTTATTTTCAAGTTTCGTACTCATGTACTTAGCTTTCAAAATTGAGGTTTACTTGATCAATTATGATATATGTGACTAAAATCTCTCGATCAATTCCGAATATAGAAGACACAAATATCATCTTTCTTATATCAAACCAAACATATTAAACAAAAATAAGGAGAAACTGCAACACCGCAACAACACATGACCGAAAAAGATAACTATTTTGTCTCACGGGTGTCTTTTTTGAAAACTAAAAATTTTAGTTTATGAGAAAACTAAGCTATATATGTAAACTCACAACATTACTAGAATACAAATATAAGCCCAATAGATATAAGTAAATTTGTAAGCAAACTATTGTCGGATGTTTAAAGTCAATTATATTAAGAATCAATTCTCAAAAAACAAGATGTATTTTAATTTTATGAACATACCGAAAAAACAATATTGTACCCACTTTTATTGAATTTATTAGTTGTTTTATAATTATTACACTGTTTAAGCAAATTATATTTAGGGTTTCGTGTTTAGGGTTTAGGGTTTAGGGTGATGGGGGTTGGGGTTGGAGTTAGGGTTGGGGGTTTTGGGTTTGGGGTTTGGGGTTTTGGGTTTCGAGATTGGGGTTTGGGGTTTGGCGTTTGGGGTTTCGGGTTTTGGGTGTGGGGTTTAGGGTTGGGGTTAGGGGTCAGGGGTTTAAGGTTTCGGGTTTCTGGTTTTGGGTTTCTGGTTTTAAGTTTTGGGTTTGGGGTTTCGGGTTTAAGGTTTCGAGTTTCGGGTTTGGGGTAGGGGTTGGGGGTTGGGGGTTTGGGGTTTGGGGTTTCGAGTTTCTGGTTTCAGATTTAGGGTTTGGGGTTTGGGGTTAGGGGTTGGGGGTTGTGGGTTGGGGGATACGGGTTTCAGGTTTTGAGCTTCATGCTTCGGGTTTTAGGTTTGGGGTTTGGGGTTTCGGGTTCAGGGTTTCGGGTTTGGGGTTTCAGGTTTGGGGTTTGGGGTTTGGGGTTTTGGGTTTCGAGATTGGGGTTTGGGGTTTGGGGTTTTGGGTTTCGGGTTTTGGGTGTGGGGTTTAGGGTTGGGGTTAGGGGTCAGGGGTTTAAGGTTTCGGGTTTCTGGTTTTGGGTTTCTGGTTTTAAGTTTTGGGTTTGGGGTTTCGGGTTTAAGGTTTCGAGTTTCGGGTTTGGGGTAGGGGTTGGGGGTTGGGGGTTTGGGGTTTCGAGTTTCTGGTTTCAGATTTAGGGTTTGGGGTTTGGGGTTAGGGGTTGGTGGTTGTGGGTTGGGGGATACGGGTTTCAGGTTTTGAGCTTCATGCTTCGGGTTTTAGGTTTCGGGTATGGGGTTTCGTGTTTGGGGTTTGGGGTTTCGGGTTCAGGGTTTCGGGTTTGGGGTTTCAGGTTTGGGGTTTGGGGTTTTGCGTTTCGGGTTTCGGGTTTCAGGTTTCGTGTTTCGGTTTGGGCTTTTGGGTTGGGGGTTTGGGGTTTCGGGTTGGAGGTTTTGAGTTTCGGGTTTCAGGTTTGGGGTTTGGGGTTTTGTGTTTGTGGTTTTTGGTTTTGGGTTTCGGGTTTCGGGTATCGGGTATCGGGTTTCGGGTTTCGGTTTCGGGTTTGGGGTTTGGGGTTCAGGGTTTCGGGTTTGGGGTTTCAGGTTTGGGGTTTGGGGTTTCGTGTTTGGGGTTTCGGGTTCAGGGTTTCGGGTTTGGGGTTTCAGGTTTGGGGTTTCGGGTTTTGCGTTTCGGGTTTCGGGTTTCAGGTTTCGGGTTTCGGGTTTGGGCTTTTGGGTTGGGGGTTTGGGGTTTCGGGTTGGAGGTTTCGAGTTTCGGGTTTCAGGTTTGGGGTTTGGGGTTTGGGGTTTTGGGTTTGTGGTTTCTGGTTTTGGGTTTCGGGTTTCGGGTTACGGGTATCGGGTTTTAGGTATCGGGTTTCGGGTTTCGGTTTCAGGTTTGGGGTTTGGGGTTTGGGGTTTAGGCTTGAGGGTTTTGGGTTTACAAACATAAGCCTAATAGATCTAAGTAAATTTTTAAGCAACCTATTCTCGGATGTTTAAAGTCAGTTATATTAATAATCAATACTCAAAAAATAAGATGTATTTTAATTTTATGAACACACTAAAAAACCAAAACTGTACCCTCTTTTATGGAATTCATTAGCCGTTTTATAAGCAGTACACTGTTTAAGTAAATTATATACCTTGATACTGATATTAATGCAACTTTTTTGCAAGTATGCAAATTTGTGAACTTTATTCTATTTTTGTAATATACATACCATTTTTGTGAACTTTATACATTTTTTGCAAAAATTAATTTTAGTTAACTTTTACACAATGTTTATGTATATTATACTACTTTTGTGACTTTTATTCACATTATTTTGAATTTAAACCCATTATTGAAGTGTGCATTATTTAAGTTAGTTATTTTCAAGTTTCGTACTCATGTACTTAGCTTTCAAAATTGAGGTTTACTTGATCAATTATGATATATGTGACTAAAATCTCTCGATCAATTCCGAATATAGAAGACACAAATATCATCTTTCTTATATCAAACCAAACATATTAAACAAAAATAAGGAGAAACTGCAACACCGCAACAACACATGACCGAAAAAGATAACTATTTTGTCTCACGGGTGTCATTTTTGAAGACTAAAAATTTTAGTTTATGAGAAAACTAAGCTATATATGTAAACTCACAACATTACTAGAATACAAATATAAGCCCAATAGATATAAGTAAATTTGTAAGCAAACTATTGTCGGATGTTCAAAGTCAATTATATTAAGAATCAATTCTCAAAAAACAAGATGTATTTTAATTTTATGAACATACCGAAAAAACAATATTGTACCCACTTTTATTGAATTCATTTGTTGTTTTATAATTATTACACTGTTTAAGCAAATTATATTTAGGGTTTCGTGTTTGGGGTTTAGGGTTTAGGGTGATGGGGGTTGGGGTTGGAGTTAGGGTTGGGAGTTTTGGGTTTGGGGTTTGGGGTTTTGGGTTTCGAGATTGGGGTTTGGGGTTTGGCGTTTGGGGTTTGGGGTTTTGGGTGTGGGGTTTAGGGTTAGGGTTTGGGGTCAGGGGTTTAGGGTTTCGGGTTTCTGGTTTTGGGTTTCGGGTTTTGAGTTTTGGGTTTGGGGTTTCGGGTTTAAGGTTTCGAGTTTCGGGTTTGGGGTTGGGGGTTTGGGGTTTCGAGTTTCTGGTTTCAGATTTAGGGTTTGGGGTTTAGGGTTAGGGGTTGGGGGTTGTGGGTTGGGGGATTCGGGTTTCGGGTTTTGGGCTTCATGCTTCGGGTTTTAGGTTTCGGGTTTTGGGTTTGGGGTTTGGGGTTTCGTGTTTGGGGGTTTGGGTTTCGGGTTCAGGGTTTCGGGTTTGGGGTTTCACGTTTGGGGTTTCGGGTTTTGCGTTTCGGGTTTCGGGTTTCAGGTTTCGGGTTTCGGGTTTGGGCTTTTGGGTTGGGGGTTTGGGGTTTTGGGTTGGAGGTTTCGAGTTTCGGGTTTTAGGTTTGGGGTTTGGGGTTTGGGGTTTTGGGTTTGTGGTTTTTGGTTTTGGGTTTCGGGTTTTGGGTTACGGGTATCGGGTTTTAGGTATCGGGTTTCGGGTTTCGGTTTTAGGTTTGGGGTTTGGGGTTTAGGCTTTAGGGTTTTAGGTTTACAAACATAAGCCTAATAGATCTAAGTAAATTTTTAAGCAACCTATTCTCGGATGTTTAAAGTTAGTTATATTAAGAATCAATACTCAAAAAACAAGATGTATTTTAATTTTATGAACATACTAAAAAACCAAAACTGTACCCTCTTTTATGGAATTCATTAGCCGTTTTATAAGCAGTACACCATTTAAGTAAATTATATACCTTGATACTGATATTAATGAAACTTTTTTGCAAGTATGCAAATTTGTGAACTTTATTCTATTTTTGTAATATACATACCATTTTTGTGAACTTTATACATTTTTTGCAAAAATTAATTTTAGTTAACTTTTACACAATGTTTATGTATATTATACTACTTTTGTGACTTTTATTCACATTATTTTGAATTTAAACCCATTATTGAAGTGTGCATTATTTAAGTTAGTTATTTTCAAGTTTCGTACTCATGTACTTAGCTTTCAAAATTGAGGTTTACTTGATCAATTATGATATATGTGACTAAAATCTCTCGATCAATTCCGAATATAGAAGACACAAATATCATCTTTCTTATAACAAACCAAACATATTAAACAAAAATAAGGAGAAACTGCAACACCGCAACAACACATGACCGAAAAAGATAACTATTTTGTCTCACGGGTGTGATTTTTGAAAACTAAAAATTTTAGTTTATGAGAAAACTAAGCTATATATGTAAACTCACAACATTACTAGAATATAAATATAAGCCCAATAGATATAAGTAAATTTGTAAGCAAACTATTGTCGGATGTTTAAAGTCAATTATATTAAGAATCAATTCTCAAAAAACAAGATGTATTTTAATTTTATGAACATACCGAAAAAACAATATTGTACCCACTTTTATTGAATTCATTAGTTGTTTTATAATTATTACACCGTTTAAGCAAATTATATTTAGGGTTTCGTTTTTGGGCTTTGGGGTTTAAGGTGATGGGGGTTGGGGTTGGAGTTAGGGTTGGGGGTTTTGGGTTTGGGGTTTGGGGTTTTGGGTTTCGAGATTGGGGTTTGGGGTTTGGCGTTTGGGGTTTCGGGTTTTGGGTGTGGGGTTTAGGGTTGGGGTTAGGGGTCAGGGGTTTAAGGTTTCGGGTTTCTTGTTTTGGGTTTCTGGTTTTAAGTTTTGGGTTTGGGATTTCGGGTTTAAGGTTTCGAGTTTCAGGTTTGGGGTTGGGGTTGGGGGTTGGGGGTTTGGGGTTTGGGGTTTCGAGTTTCTGGTTTCAGATTTAGGGTTTGGGGTTTGGGGTTAGGGGTTGGGGGTTGTGGGTTGGGGGATACGGGTTTCAGGTTTTCAGCTTCATGCTTCGGGTTTTAGGTTTCGGGTTTGGGGTTTGGGGTATGGGGTTTCGTGTTTGGGGTTTGGGGTTTCGGGTTCAGGGTTTCGGGTTTGGGGTTTCAGGTTTGGGATTTGGGGTTTTGCGTTTTGGGTTTCGGGTTTCAGGTTTCGTGTTTCGGGTTTGGGCTTTTGGGTTGGGGGTTTGGGGTTTCGGGTTGGAGGTTTTGAGTTTCGGGTTTCAGGTTTGGGGTTTGGGGTTTGGGGTTTTGTGTTTGTGGTTTTTGGTTTTGGGTTTCGGGTTTCAGGTATCGGGTATCGGGTTTTAGGTATCGGGTTTCGGGTTTCGGTTTCGGGTTTGGGGTTTGGGGTTCAGGGTTTCGGGTTTGGGGTTTCAGGTTTGGGGTTTGGGGTTTCGTGTTTGGGGTTTGGGGTTTCGGGTTCAGGGTTTCGGGTTTGGGGTTTCAGGTTTGGGGTTTCGGGTTTTGCGTTTCGGGTTTCGGGTTTCAGGTTTCGGGTTTCGGGTTTGGACTTTTGGGTTCGGGGTTTGGGGTTTCGGGTTACGGGTATCGGGTTTTAGGTATCGGGTTTCGGGTTTCGGTTTCAGGTTTGGGGTTTGGGGTTTGGGGTTTAGGCTTTAGGGTTTTGGGTTTACAAACATAAGCCTAATAGATCTAAGTAAATTTTTAAGCAACCTATTCTCGGATGTTTAAAGTCAGCTATATTAAGAATCAATACTCAAAAAACAAGATGTATTTTAATTTTATGAACACACTAAAAAACCAAAACTGTACCCACTTTTATGGAATTCATTAGCCGTTTTTTAAGCAGTACACCGTTTAAGTAAATTATATACCTTGATACTGATATTAATGCAACTTTTTTGCAAGTATGCAAATTTGTGAACTTTATTCTATTTTTGTAATATACATACCATTTTTGTGAACTTTATACATTTTTTGCAAAAATTAATTTTAGTTAACTTTTACACAATGTTTATGTATATTATACTACTTTTGTGACTTTTATTCACATTATTTTGAATTTAAACCCATTATTGAAGTGTGCATTATTTAAGTTAGTTATTTTCAAGTTTCGTACTCATGTACTTAGCTTTCAAAATTGAGGTTTACTTGATCAATTATGATATATGTGACTAAAATCTCTCGATCAATTCCGAATATAGAAGACACAAATATCATCTTTCTTATATCAAACCAAACATATTAAACAAAAATAAAGAGAAACTGCAACACCGCAACAACACATGACCGAAAAAGATAACTATTTTGTCTCACGGGTGTCATTTTTGAAGACTAAAAATTTTAGTTTATGAGAAAACTAAGCTATATATGTAAACTCACAACATTACTAGAATACAAATATAAGCCCAATAGATATAAGTAAATTTGTAAGCAAACTATTGTCGGATGTTTAAAGTCAATTATATTAAGAATCAATTCTCAAAAAACAAGATGTATTTTAATTTTATGAACATACCGAAAAAACAATATTGTACCCACTTTTATTGAATTCATTAGTTGTTTTATAATTATTACACTGTTTAAGCAAATTATATTTAGGGTTTCGTGTTTGGGGGTTTAGGGTTTAGGGTGATGGGGGTTTGGGTTGGAGTTAGGGTTGGGGGTTTTGGGTTTGGGGTTTGGGGTTTTGGGTTTCGAGATTGGGGTTTGGGGTTTGGCGTTTGGGGTTTGGGGTTTTGGGTGTGGGGTTTAGGGTTAGGGTTAGGGGTCAGGGGTTTAGGGTTTCGGGTTTCTGGTTTTGGGTTTTGGGTTTTGAGTTTTGGGTTTGGGGTTTCGGGTTTAAGGTTTCGAGTTTCGGGTTTGGGGTTGGGGTTGGGGGTTGGGGGTTTGGGGTTTCGAGTTTCTGGTTTCAGATTTAGGGTTTGGGGTTTAGGGTTAGGGGTTGGGGGTTGTGGGTTGGGGGATTCGGGTTTCGGGTTTTGGGCTTCATGCTTCGGGTTTTAGGTTTCGGGTTTTAGGTTTGGGGTTTGGGGTTTCGTGTTTGGGGGTTTGGGTTTCGGGTTTGGGGTTTCACGTTTGGGGTTTCGGGTTTTGCGTTTCGGGTTTCGGGTTTCAGGTTTCGGGTTTCGGGTTTGGGCTTTTGGGTTGGGGGTTTGGGGTTTCGGGTTGGAGGTTTCGAGTTTCGGGTTGCAGGTTTGGGGTTTGGGGTTTGGGGTTTGGGGTTTTGGGTTTGTGGTTTTTGGTTTTGGGTTTCGGGTTTTGGGTTACGGGTATCGGGTTTTAGGTATCGGGTTTCGGGTTTCGGTTTTAGGTTTGGGGTTTAGGCTTTAGGGTTTTGGGTTTACAAACATAAGCCTAATAGATCTAAGTAAATTTTTAAGCAACCTATTCTCGGATGTTAAAAGTCAGTTATATTAAGAATCAATACTCAAAAACCAAGATGTATTTTAATTTTATGAACACACTAAAAAACCAAAACTGTACCCTCTTTTATGGAATTCATTAGCCGTTTTATAAGCAGTACACTGTTTAAGTAAATTATATACCTTGATACTGATATTAATGCAACTTTTTTGCAAGTATGCAAATTTGTGAACTTTATTCTATTTTTGTAATATACATACCATTTTTGTGAACTTTATACATTTTTTGCAAAAATTAATTTTAGTTAACTTTTACACAATGTTTATGTATATTATACTACTTTTGTGACTTTTATTCACATTATTTTGAATTTAAACCCATTATTGAAGTGTGCATTATTTAAGTTAGTTATTTTCAAGTTTCGTACTCATGTACTTAGCTTTCAAAATTGAGGTTTACTTGATCAATTATGATATATGTGACTAAAATCTCTCGATCAATTCCGAATATAGAAGACACAAATATCATCTTTCTTATAACAAACCAAACATATTAAACAAAAATAAGGAGAAACTGCAACACCGCAACAACACATGACCGAAAAAGATAACTATTTTGTCTCACGGGTGTGATTTTTGAAAACTAAAAATTTTAGTTTATGAGAAAACTAAGCTATATATGTAAACTCACAACATTACTAGAATACAAATATAAGCCCAATAGATATGAGTAAATTTGTAAGCAAACTATTGTCGGATGTTTAAAGTCAATTATATTAAGAATCAATTCTCAAAAAACAAGATGTATTTTAATTTTATGAACATACCGAAAAAACAATATTGTACCCACTTTTATTGAATTCATTAGTTGTTTTATAATTATTACACCGTTTAAGCAAATTATATTTAGGATTTCGTTTTTGGGCTTTGGGGTTTAAGGTGATGGGGGTTGGGGTTGGAGTTAGGGTTGGGGGTTTTGGGTTTGGGGTTTGGGGTTTTGGGTTTCGAGATTAGGGTTTGGGGTTTGGCGTTTGGGGTTTCGGGTTTTGGGTGTGGGGTTTAGGGTTGGGGTTAGGGGTCAGGGGTTTAAGGTTTCGGGTTTCTGGTTTTGGGTTTCTGGTTTTAAGTTTTGGGTTTGGGGTTTCGGGTTTAAGGTTTCGAGTTTCGGGTTTGGGGTTGGGGTTGGGGGTTGGGGGTTTGGGGTTAGGGGTTGGGGGTTGTGGGTTGGGGGATACGGGTTTCAGGGTTTCAGCTTCATGCTTCGGGTTTTAGGTTTCGGGTTTGGGGTTTGGGGTATGGGGTTTCGTGTTTGGGGTTTGGGGTTTCGGGTGTAGGGTTTCGGGTTTGGGGTTTCAGGTTTGGGGTTTGGGGTTTTGCGTTTCGGGTTTCGGGTTTCAGGTTTCGTGTTTCGGGTTTGGGCTTTTGGGTTGGGGGTTTGGGGTTTCGGGTTTGAGGTTTTGAGTTTCGGGTTTCAGGTTTGGGGTTTGGGGTTTGGGGTTTGGGGTTTTGTGTTTGTGGTTTTTGGTTTTGGGTTTCGGGTTTCGGGTATCGGGTATCGTGTTTTAGGTATCGGGTTTCGGGTTTCGGTTTCGGGTTTGGGGTTTGGGGTTCAGGGTTTCGAGTTTGGGGTTTCAGGTTTGGGGTTTGGGGTTTCGTGTTTGGGGTTTGGGGTTTCGGGTTCAGGGTTTCGGGTTTGGGGTTTCAGGTTTGGGGTTTCGGGTTTTGCGTTTCGGGTTTCGGGTTTTAGGTTTCGGGTTTCGGGTTTCGTGTTTGTGCTTTTGGGTTGGGGGTTTGGGGTTTCGGGTTGGAGGTTTCTAGTTTCGGGTTTCAGGTTTGGGGTTTGGGGTTTGAGGTTTTGGGTTTGTGGTTTCTGGTTTTGGGTTTCGGGTTACGGGTATCGGGTTTTAGGTATCGGGTTTCGGGTTTCGGTTTCGGGTTTGGGGTTTGGGGTTTGGAGTTTAGGCTTTAGGGTTTTGGGTTTACAAACATAAGCCTAATAGATCTAAGTAAATTTTTAAGCAACCTATTCTCGGATGTTTAAAGTCAGTTATATTAAGAATCAATACTCAAAAAACAAGATGTATTTTAATTTTATGAACACACTAAAAAACCAAAACTGTACCCTCTTTTATGGAATTCATTAGCCGTTTTATAAGCAGTACACCGTTTAAGTAAACTATATACCTTGATACTGATATTAATGCAACTTTTTTGCAAGTATGCAAATTTGTGAACTTTATTCTATTTTTGTAATATACATACCATATTTGTGTACTTTATACATTTTTTGCAAAAATTAATTTTAGTTAACTTTTACACAATGTTTATGTATATTATACTACTTTTGTGACTTTTATTCACATTATTTTGAATTTAAAACCATTATTGAAGTGTGCATTATTTAAGTTAGTTATTTTCAAGTTTCGTACTCATGTACTTAGCTTTCAAAATTGATGTTTACTTAAGCAATTATGATATATGTGACTAAAATCTCTCGATCAGTTTCGAATATAGAAGACACAAATATCATCTTTCTTATATCAAACCAAACATATTAAACAAAAATAAGGAGAGACTGCAACACCGCAACAACACATGACCGAAAAAGATAACTATTTTGTCTCACGGGTGTCATTTTTGAAGACTAAAAATTTTAGTTTATGAGAAAACTAAGCTATATATGTAAACTCACAACATTACTAGAATACAAATATAAGCCCAATAGATATAAGTAAATTTGTAAGCAAACTATTGTCGAATGTTTAAAGTCAATTATATTAAGAATCAATTCTTAAAAAACAAGATGTACTTTAATTTTATGAACATACCGAAAAAACAATATTGTACCGACTTTTATTGAATTCATTAGTTGTTTTATAATTATTACACCGTTTAAGCAAATTATATTTAGGGTTTCGTGTTTGGGGTTTGGGGTATAGGGTGATGGGGGTTGGGGTTGGAGTTAGGGTTGGGGGTTTTGGGTTTGGGGTTTGGGGTTTTGGGTTTCGTTATCGGGGTTTGGGGTTTGGCGTTTGGGGTTTCGGGTTTTGGGTGTGGGGTTTAGGGTTAGGGTTAGGGTTAGGGGTCAGGGGTTTAGGGTTTAGGGTTTCGGGTTTCTAGTTTTTGGTTTCGGGTTATAAGTTTTGGGTTTGGGGTTTCGGGTTTAAGGTTTCGAGTTTCGGGTTTGGGGTTGGGGTTGGGGGTTGAGGGTTTGGGGTTTGGGGTTTCGAGTTTCTAGTTTCAGATTTAGGGTTTGGTGTTTAGGGTTAGGGGTTGGGGGTTGTGGGTTGGGGGATTCGGGTTTCGGGTTTTGGGCTTCATGCTTCGGGTTTTAGGTTTCGGGTTTGGGGTTTAGGGTTTGGGGTTTCGTGTTTGGGGTTTGGGGTTTCGGGTTCATGGTTTCGAGTTTGGGGTTTCAGGTTTGGGGTTTGGGGTTTTGCGTTTCGGGTTTCGGGTTACAGGTTTCGTGTTTCGGGTTTGGGCTTTTGGGTTGGGGGTTTGGGGTTTCGGGTTGGGGGTTTCGGGTTTCGGTTTTCAGGTTTAGGGTTTGGGGTTTGGGGTTTTGGGTTTGTGGTTTCTGGTTTTGGGTTTCGGGTTTCGGGTATCGGGTATCAGGTTTTAGGTATCGGGTTTCGGGTTTTGGTTTCGGGTTTGGGATTTGGGGTTTAGGCCTTAGGGTTTTGGGTTTACAAACATAAGCCTAATAGATCTAAGTAAATTTTTAAGCAAACTATTGTCGGATGTTTAAAGTCAATTATATTAAGAATCAATTCTTAAAAAACAAGATGTATTTTAATTTTATGAACATACCGAAAAAACAATATTGTACCAACTTTTATTGAATTCATTAGTTGTTTTATAATTATTACACCGTTTAAGCAAATTATATTTAGGGTTTCGTGTTTGGGGTTTGGGGTTTAGGGTTATGGGTTAGGGGTCAGGGGTTTAGGGTTTCGGGTTTCTGGTTTTGGGTTTCGGGTTTTAAGTTTTGGATTTGGGGTTTCGGGTTTAAGGTTTCGAGTTTCGGGTTTGGGGTTGGGGTTGGGGTTGGGGGTTGGGGGTTTGGGGATTGGGGTTTCGAGTTTCTGGTTTCAGATTTAGGGTTTGGGGTTTGGGGTTAGGGGTTGTGAGTTGGGGGATTCGGGTTTCGGGTTTCGGGTTTTGGGCTTCATGCTTCGGGTTTTAGGTTTCGGGTTTGGGGTTTGGGGTTTGGGGTTTTGTGTTTGGGGTTTCGGGTTTCGGGTTCAGGGTTTCGAGTTTGGGGTTTCAGGTTTGGGGTTTCGGGTTTTGCGTTTCGGGTTTTGGGTTTCAGGTGTCGGGTTTCGGGTTTGGGCTTTTGGGTTGGGGGTTTGGGGTTTCAAGTTGGAGGTTTCGAGTTTCGGGTTTCAGGTTTGGGGTTTGGGATTTGGGATTTGTGGTTTCTGGTTTTGGGGTTCGGGTTTCGGGCATCAGGTATCGGGTTTTAGGTATCGGGTTTCGAGTTTTGGTTTCGGGTTTGGGGTTTGGGGTTTAGGCTTTAAGGTTTTGGGTTTACAAACATAAGCCTAATAGATCTAAGTAAATTTTTAAGCAACCTATTCTCGGATGTTTAAAGTCAGTTATATTAAGAATCAATACTCAAAAAATAAGATGTATTTTAATTTTATGAGCACACTAAAAAACCAAAACTGTACCCTCTTTTATGGAATTCATTAGCCGTTTTATAAGCAGTACACCGTTTAAGTAAATTATATACCTTGATACTGATATTAATGCAACTTTTTTGCAAGTATGCAAATTTGTGAACTTTATTCTATTTTTGTAATATACATACCATTTTTGTGAATTTTATACATTTTTTGCTAAAATTAATTTTAGTTAACTTTTACTCAATGTTTATGTATATTATACTACTTTTGTGACTTTTATTCACATTATTTTGAATTTAAACCCATTATTTAAGTGTGCATTATTTAAGTTAGTTATTTTCAAGTTTCGTACTCATGTACTTAGTTTTCAAAATTGAGGTTTACTTGAGCAATTATGATATATGTGACTAAAATCTCTCGATCAATTCCGAATATAAAAGACACAAATATCATCTTTCTTATATCAAACCAAACATATTAAACAAAAATAAGGAGAGACTGCAACACCGCAACAATACATGACCGAAAAAGATAACTATTTTGTCTCACGGGTGTCATTTTTGAAGACTAAAAATTTTAGTTTATTAGAAAACTAAGCTATATATGTAAACTCACAACATTACTAGAATACAAATATAAGCCCAATGGATATAAGTAAATTTTTAAGCAAACTATTGTCGGATGTTTAAAGTCAATTATATTAAGAATCAATTCTCAAAAAACAAGATGTATTTTAGTTTTATGAACATACCGAAAAAACAAAATTGTACCCACTTTTATTGAATTCATTAGTTGTTTTATAATTATTACACCGTTTAAGCAAATTATATTTAGGGTTTCGTGTTTGGGGTTTGGGGTTTAGGTTGATGGGGGTTGGGGTTGGAGTTAGGGATGGGGGTTTTGGGTTTGGGGTTTGGGGTTTTGGGTTTCGAGATTGGGGTTTGGGGTTTGGCGTTTGGGGTTTCGGGTTTTGGGTTTGGGGATTAGGGGTCAGGGGTTTAGGGTTTCGGGTTTCTGGTTTTGGGTTTCGGGTTTTAAGTTTTGGGTTTGGGGTTTCGGGTTTAAGGTTTTGAGTTTCGGGTTTGGGGTTGGGGTTGGAGGTTGGGGGTTTAGGGTTTTGAGTTTCTGGTTTCAGATTTAGGGTTTGGGGTTAGGGGTTTGGGGTTGTGGGTTGGGGGATTCGGGTTTCGGGTTTTGGGCTTCATGCTTCGGGTTTTAGGTTTCGGGTTTGGGGTTTGGGGTTTGAGGTTTCGTGTTTGGGGTTTGGGGTTTCGGGTTCAGGGTTTCGGGTTTCAGGTTTGGGGTTTGGGGTTTTGCGTTTCGGGTTTCAGGTTTCGTGTTTCGGGTTTAGGCTTTTGGGTTGGGGGTTTGAGGTTTCGGCTTGGAGGTTTCGAGTTTCGGGTTTTAGGTTTGGGGTTTGGGGTTTGGGGTTTTGGGTTTGTGGTTTGTGGTTTTGGGTTTCGGGTTTCGGGTATCGGGTATCGGGTTTCGGGTTTCGGTTTCGGGTTTGGGGTTTGGGGTTTAGGCTTTATTGTTTTGGGTATACAAACATAAGCCTAATAGATCTAAGTAAATTTATAAGCAAACTATTGTCGGATGTTTAAAGTCAATTATATTAAGAATCAATTCTCAAAAAACAAGATGTATTTTAATTTTATGAACATACCGAAAAAACAATATTGTACCCACTTTTATTGAATTCATTAGTTGTTTTATAATTATTACACCGTTTAAGCAAATTATATTTACGGTTTCGTTTTTGGGGTTTGGGGTTAAGGGTGATGGGGGTTGGGGTTGGAGTTAGGGTTGGGGGTTTTGGGTTTGGGGTTTTGGGTTTCGAGATTGGGGTTTGGGGTTTGGCGTTTGGGGTTTCGTGTTTTGGGTGTGGGGTTTAGGGTTTGGGTTAGGGGTTTAGGGTTTCGGGTTTCTAGTTTTGGGTTTCGGGTTTTAAGTTTTGGGTTTGGGGTTTCGGGTTTAAGGTTTCGAGTTTCGGGTTTGGGGTTGGGGGTTGGGGGTTTGGGGTTTCGAGTTTCTGGTTTCAAATTTAGGGTTTGGGGTTTGGGGTTAGGGATTGGGGGTTGTGGGTTGGGGGATTCGGGTTTCGGGTTTTAGGCTTCATGCTTCGGGTTTTAGGTTTCGGGTTTGGGGTTTGGGGTTTGGGGTTTCGTGTTTGGGGTTTGGGGTTTCGGGTTCAAGGTTTCGGGTTTGGGGTTTCAGGTTTGGGGTTTCGGGTTTTGCGTTTCGGGTTTCAGGTTTCGGGTTTGGGCTTTTGGGTTAGGGGTTTCGGGTTTCGGGTTGGAGGTTTCGATTTTCGGGTTTCTGGTTTGGGGTTTTGGGTTTGTGGTTTCTGGTTTTGGGTTTCGGGATTCGGGTATCGGGTTTTAGGTATCGGGTTTCGGGTTTCGGTTTCGGGTTTAAGGTTTAGGCTTTAGGGTTTTGGGTTTACAAACATAAGCCTAATAGATCTAAGTAAATTTTTAAGCAACCTATTCTCGGATGTTTAAAGTCAGTTATATTAAGAATCAATACTCAAAAAACAAGATGTATTTTAATTTTATGAACACACTAAAAAACCAAAACTGTACCCTCTTTTATGGAATTCATTAGCCGTTTTATAAGCAGTACACCATTTAAGTAAATTATATACCTTGATACTGATATTAATGAAACTTTTTTGCAAGTATGCAAATTTGTGAACTTTATTCTATTTTTGTAATATACATACCATTTTTGTGAACTTTATACATTTTTTGCAAAAATTAATTTTAGTTAACTTTTACACAATGTTTATGTATATTATACTACTTTTGTGACTTTTATTCACATTATTTTGAATTTAAACCCATTATTGAAGTGTGCATTATTTAAGTTAGTTATTTTCAAGTTTCGTACGCATGTACTTAGTTTTCAAAATTGAGGTTTACTTGAGAAATTATGATATATGTGACTAAAATCTCTCGATCAATTCCGAATATAGAAGACACAAATACCATCTTTCTTATATCAAACCAAACATATTAAACAAAAATAAGGAGAGACTGCAACACCGCAAAAACACATGACCGAAAAAGATAACTATTTTGTCTCACGGGTGTCATTTTTGAAGACTAAAAATTTTAGTTTATGAGAAAACTAAGCTATATATGTAAACTCACAACATTACTAGAATACAAATATAAGCCCAATAGATATAAGTAAATTTTTAAGCAAACTATTGTCGGATGTTTAAAGTCAATTATATTAAGAATCAATTCTCAAAAAACAAGATGTATTTTAATTTTATGAACATACCGAAAAAACAATATTGTACCCACTTTTATTGAATTCATTAGTTGTTTTATAATTATTACACCGTTTAAGCAAATTATATTTAGGGTTTCGTGTTTGGGGTTTGGGGTTTAGGTTGATGGGGGTTGGGGTTGGAGTTAGGGATGGGGGTTTTGGGTTTGGGGTTTGTGGTTTTGGGTTTCGAGATTGGGGTTTGGGGTTTGGCGTTTGGGGTTTCTGTGGGGTTTAGGGGTCAGGGGTTTAGGGTTTCGGGTTTCTGGTTTTGGGTTTCGGGTTTTAAGTTTTGGGTTTGGGGTTTCGGGTTTAAGGTTTCGAGTTTCGGGTTTGGGGTTGGAGTTGGAGGTTAGGGGTTTGGGGTTTTGAATTTCTGGATTCAAATTTAGGGTTTGGGGTTTGGGGTGTCACAACTCGTAAATTCTGGTCTTTTCCCGAACTTTCAACATTTACTATTCATCGGTTACTATTCATCGATCACTATTCATCATTTTACTATTCATCATTTTTGAGGTCAGTTTGATATTCTGAGAAGCGTTTAAAAATTTTACTATTCATAAAACACTATTCACCTCCGGAGAAAATTTGTCATTTATACGTGGGTTGCGTCGTTTTTGTAAACGTACGATTTTTAACCTAAGAAACGTTATCTTATGAACTAATATTTTGAATAATTGATCCGACACTCCCAACTATGGTCCTAACACATTTTATACTCATAATAATAATATAAAAATTATATTATTAATTTACCCGATATTTTGGAAATTTATTTAATTTATATCGTACATCTAATTTAATTACGACAGTTTTCGTAGAAACTAAACAATGATCACCCGAACACCCAATATTTATACCCAACATATTTTCACAATTTTTATAACTTTATTATGTCCCAATTAACTTCATCATATTTTACTTCAACTCGTCACGATTTATTTTTAGTTAACTCGGTACCCGGTATACCTTTAAACTACTAATATATACACTAAATAATCACCAACTCTTACACAACTCCATTTTTTCTTCCTTTTTCTCTCCAATATGCAGCCCCCCTTCCCTTTATTTTCCTAAAAATGTGGATCTTGTCCCATTTCACTTTTTATACAAACTTATACTTATCATTTATTTCATTTCATTTTCACAAATAACAACTAGCAAATTCTCTCTTCTTCCTTCTTCTTTGGTGTGATCGGCCAAGAACAAAGACACAACAAGAAACCATTAATTTTTGAAGATCAAGTCATAATCATGCTATACTTTCATTCCTTGTTGGGGGTTTTGTGATAAAACCCTAGGTTCTTTACATAATCATCTTCAAAACTCATCCATTCATCAAGTAAGCTTCAAGATCACTTGTTGATCTTTCCATACTTTCATTTTTCTAGTTTCATGTTGTTTATTCAAGATCCATATGCATATGATAGTTTATACCACTCTATTTATACTTTTTATAACTTTGAAACTCTAGAAATGGATTATAATTAGATCTTTGTTAGATCCACTTGATTTATGATGTTTAGGAACCCATGACACCCTAAGAAGGTGTATGGTAAGATTAGACTAGATTTGTGGTGATTGAAAGTGGTTTGGTTGGATTAGAAACTAGTTTGGAACACTAGAAATGGTTTTTGAAACAATATATAAACCTACTGTCCTTAAAATGAAAACGTGGCCAACTCAGTGGGTTTGGGGTAACTTTTGACCAAATATTTAGAAAATACATTCCGAGACGGAACTATGGCCGAAAACGGGGATAAAAACGAGTTAATAACGAAGGAGATACGCTAAAAACGAGTTTAACGACGAAAACTATATTTTCTGAAAACTGCATGCTGTTTGGTATTTTTAGACGGACAAATAGAGGCGTTAAACGTAACCTAGAGGAGCCGAATTATTAAAAATATATTAGTATATACTAAAACGAATCCGTGGATATAAAGAACGAGTAAAACGGACTAATAACGACAAAGATATTCACGTTTCAATAACGGCAAAATCTATATTGTTTTGACAGCTTTTACCAAAATAATAACTTACGTACAAGACGGTATATTTTCTAGAAATATTACTAAGGACTATATTCTTAACAAATGAAGAACTTATGACCCAAGACTTATTTTTACAACTACTAGACGATATCATAAGGTTTTCAAAACGAGGAATATAACACTAACGTTTTTATATACGATATTTTACGACAAGTTTTTATAAACCTAGTTGGACTTATTTTTCCTAAGTATGGAAAATACTTTACTTTGACAATAACAAGTATTTTCAAGTTACGAGTGGTATAGGTATCATGTGCATGTGCATTCATTACATCCTTTCATGATCTAAGTAGATCACTATCATTCATATTAGGTTGCGGTTAGAGATCGAACCTCATTTCTGTGTGTCCACTTTTGTCATCGTAGCTATCGTACCAGGTGAGTCATAGCCCCACTTTTACTCTTTACACTTGTTTTAACTCTTTGGGGGAGATACATGCTCAACTACTTGTTTTTACTTGTACAAACATTTAAAACATTTATACTTGATTGTCTTATACTTGATTATACTTATACTTGATTTTATACATACGTGATTGTGTTATACTTAACTGTGTTATACTTACTTGATACTTGAAACGTTTAAACTTTTATGCTTTGGGAAACGACACCTAGTAAACTTTTATGCTTTGGGAAACGACACCCAGTAAACTTTTATGCTTTGGGAAACGACACCCAGTAAACTTTTATGCTTTGGGAAACGACACCCAGTAAACTTTTATGCTTTGGGAAACGACACCCAGTAAACTTTTATGCTTTGGGAAACGGCACCCACAAATCTGTCAAAGGAGAGGTATTGATAGTACTATTATGGGGAAACACCCCCCACCCAAGTCCAAAACAGAGGCGACGTTGGGTGACAGGTACTATTTGGGATGGTGGTTCCCCGCCTTTGTGTCTATACTTGACCTTGGGTGAATATAATCCTGAGAAACTATATATTGTAGCAGTGGGTTGTAAACACACAGGTTACCAGGCTCTTATGGCGGGACTTGTAACTGAGTGGATTTACGATGCCTTTGCTGAGAAACTTTCATACTTACACATAAACTTTATTTGTTAAACAAACTCTATGAACTCACCAACCTCGTGTTGACACTTTAGCATGTATTTTCAGGTTTTAACCAATGGCACGCTACAGGAGGTTTTGGCAGGGCATGGCATGGTCATAGAAGACTCTGATAATTATATGGGGACCGTTTTTAAACTACTTTTAAGGGCCTACTTCCGCACTACTTTTAACAATGTAAATTTAACATTTTTGATTAAACTATTTTATTCTAAATGATTCAAGTGAAAACCATTTTTGAACTTGTGTTGTAATACCAATTGAGTTACACCCCAGCTACACGTATGCTTCCGCTGGACCCGATTTTGGGGGTGTTACAGATTGGTATCAGAGCTTCGGCTATAGCGAACTAAGTGTTTTTAAAACCTAGACTATAGCTATTTTTATGAAAAACTTAACCCTATGACCGTCACGTGCCTGCCTGCCAAGCTGATGCCTCACTTGTGGTTTGTTGCTGACTTAGGTGATGAGATTTGTGTCTCATTATCTGGTATATTATACTCACTTATTCTAGTTGATTTCTATCATTGTCTTTCATATAAGCATGTTCACGTATCATATATGTCACCCTGTTATGTTTCTCACTGCATAGTTTCATCTTTTGACCTCGAGTTTGGTCACCTGCCTTTGTCTTTCTGAACGTCTTGGTATTTGTGAAGGACATAGTCTTAGTATAACTGAGCTGAGTATTTCAAAATTCATGGAACCTCGGTGGAATATAGACTAGTCACCTATATTCAACCCGGGATAGTGGGACATAGGCTGACTACCTATATCCGACTCAGAAACGAATTTTGCAACACTGAGAATGGTTATAATAAAATTCTGTCTGGATTGAATTCTCAACTCAATTTCCATGTTTCATTCATGTGTGTGTGTACCCTCGTTGTCAGAATGCTTATACTTTTCCTCACCTTGTGAACCGCCGCCACAAAACACGTCAACTGGTCATTTCATCTCATGAATCTTCACCTTTATAACACTTCGGAGACCAACGTTAACTGAACTTCGGGACGAAGTTCCCTTAAGGGGTAGAGACTGTCACAACTCGTAAATTCTGGTCTTTTCCCGAACTTTCAACATTTACTATTCATCGGTTACTATTCATCGATCACTATTCATCATTTTACTATTCATCATTTTTGAGGTCAGTTTGATATTCTGAGAAGCGTTTAAAAATTTTACTATTCATAAAACACTATTCACCTCCGGAGAAAATTTGTCATTTATACGTGGGTTGCGTCGTTTTTGTAAACGTACGATTTTTAACCTAAGAAACGTTATCTTATGAACTAATATTTTGAATAATTGATCCGACACTCCCAACTATGGTCCTAACACATTTTATACTCATAATAATAATATAAAAATTATATTATTAATTTACCCGATATTTTGGAAATTTATTTAATTTATATCGTACATCTAATTTAATTACGACAGTTTTCGTAGAAACTAAACAATGATCACCCGAACACCCAATATTTATACCCAACATATTTTCACAATTTTTATAACTTTATTATGTCCCAATTAACTTCATCATATTTTACTTCAACTCGTCACGATTTATTTTTAGTTAACTCGGTACCCGGTATACCTTTAAACTACTAATATATACACTAAATAATCACCAACTCTTACACAACTCCATTTTTTCTTCCTTTTTCTCTCCAATATGCAGCCCCCCTTCCCTTTATTTTCCTAAAAATGTGGATCTTGTCCCATTTCACTTTTTATACAAACTTATACTTATCATTTATTTCATTTCATTTTCACAAATAACAACTAGCAAATTCTCTCTTCTTCCTTCTTCTTTGGTGTGATCGGCCAAGAACAAAGACACAACAAGAAACCATTAATTTTTGAAGATCAAGTCATAATCATGCTATACTTTCATTCCTTGTTGGGGGTTTTGTGATAAAACCCTAGGTTCTTTACATAATCATCTTCAAAACTCATCCATTCATCAAGTAAGCTTCAAGATCACTTGTTGATCTTTCCATACTTTCATTTTTCTAGTTTCATGTTGTTTATTCAAGATCCATATGCATATGATAGTTTATACCACTCTATTTATACTTTTTATAACTTTGAAACTCTAGAAATGGATTATAATTAGATCTTTGTTAGATCCACTTGATTTATGATGTTTAGGAACCCATGACACCCTAAGAAGGTGTATGGTAAGATTAGACTAGATTTGTGGTGATTGAAAGTGGTTTGGTTGGATTAGAAACTAGTTTGGAACACTAGAAATGGTTTTTGAAACAATATATAAACCTACTGTCCTTAAAATGAAAACGTGGCCAACTCAGTGGGTTTGGGGTAACTTTTGACCAAATATTTAGAAAATACATTCCGAGACGGAACTATGGCCGAAAACGGGGATAAAAACGAGTTAATAACGAAGGAGATACGCTAAAAACGAGTTTAACGACGAAAACTATATTTTCTGAAAACTGCATGCTGTTTGGTATTTTTAGACGGACAAATAGAGGCGTTAAACGTAACCTAGAGGAGCCGAATTATTAAAAATATATTAGTATATACTAAAACGAATCCGTGGATATAAAGAACGAGTAAAACGGACTAATAACGACAAAGATATTCACGTTTCAATAACGGCAAAATCTATATTGTTTTGACAGCTTTTACCAAAATAATAACTTACGTACAAGACGGTATATTTTCTAGAAATATTACTAAGGACTATATTCTTAACAAATGAAGAACTTATGACCCAAGACTTATTTTTACAACTACTAGACGATATCATAAGGTTTTCAAAACGAGGAATATAACACTAACGTTTTTATATACGATATTTTACGACAAGTTTTTATAAACCTAGTTGGACTTATTTTTCCTAAGTATGGAAAATACTTTACTTTGACAATAACAAGTATTTTCAAGTTACGAGTGGTATAGGTATCATGTGCATGTGCATTCATTACATCCTTTCATGATCTAAGTAGATCACTATCATTCATATTAGGTTGCGGTTAGAGATCGAACCTCATTTCTGTGTGTCCACTTTTGTCATCGTAGCTATCGTACCAGGTGAGTCATAGCCCCACTTTTACTCTTTACACTTGTTTTAACTCTTTGGGGGAGATACATGCTCAACTACTTGTTTTTACTTGTACAAACATTTAAAACATTTATACTTGATTGTCTTATACTTGATTATACTTATACTTGATTTTATACATACGTGATTGTGTTATACTTAACTGTGTTATACTTACTTGATACTTGAAACGTTTAAACTTTTATGCTTTGGGAAACGACACCTAGTAAACTTTTATGCTTTGGGAAACGACACCCAGTAAACTTTTATGCTTTGGGAAACGACACCCAGTAAACTTTTATGCTTTGGGAAACGACACCCAGTAAACTTTTATGCTTTGGGAAACGACACCCAGTAAACTTTTATGCTTTGGGAAACGGCACCCACAAATCTGTCAAAGGAGAGGTATTGATAGTACTATTATGGGGAAACACCCCCCACCCAAGTCCAAAACAGAGGCGACGTTGGGTGACAGGTACTATTTGGGATGGTGGTTCCCCGCCTTTGTGTCTATACTTGACCTTGGGTGAATATAATCCTGAGAAACTATATATTGTAGCAGTGGGTTGTAAACACACAGGTTACCAGGCTCTTATGGCGGGACTTGTAACTGAGTGGATTTACGATGCCTTTGCTGAGAAACTTTCATACTTACACATAAACTTTATTTGTTAAACAAACTCTATGAACTCACCAACCTCGTGTTGACACTTTAGCATGTATTTTCAGGTTTTAACCAATGGCACGCTACAGGAGGTTTTGGCAGGGCATGGCATGGTCATAGAAGACTCTGATAATTATATGGGGACCGTTTTTAAACTACTTTTAAGGGCCTACTTCCGCACTACTTTTAACAATGTAAATTTAACATTTTTGATTAAACTATTTTATTCTAAATGATTCAAGTGAAAACCATTTTTGAACTTGTGTTGTAATACCAATTGAGTTACACCCCAGCTACACGTATGCTTCCGCTGGACCCGATTTTGGGGGTGTTACATGGGGTTAGGGGTTTGGGGTTGTGGGTTGGGGGATTCGGGTTTCGGGTTTTGGGTTTGGGGTTTGAGGTTTCGTGTTTGGGGTTTGGGGTTTCGGGTTCAGGGTTTCGGGTTTGGGGTTTGGGGTTTTGCGTTTCGGGTTTCGGGTTTCAGGTTTCGTGTTTCGGGTTTAGGCTTTTGGGTTGGGGGTTTGGGGTTTCGGCTTGGAGGTTTCGAGTTTCGGGTTTCAGGTTTGGGGTTTGGGGTTTGGGGTTTTGGGTTTGTGGTTTCTGGTTTTGGGTTTCAGGTATCGGGTATCGGGTTTCGGGTTTCGGTTTGGGGTTTGGGGTTTGGGGTTTGGGGTTTAGGCTTTAGGGTTTTGGGTATACAAACATAAGCCTAATAGATCTAAGTAAATTTTTAAGCAAACTATTGTCGGATGTTTAAAGTCAATTATATTAAGAATCATTTCTCAAAAAACAAGATGTATTTTAATTTTATGAACATACCGAAAAAACAATATTGTACCCACTTTTATTGAATTCATTAGTTGTTTTATAATTATTACACCGTTTAAGCAAATTATATTTACGGTTTCGTTTTTGGGGTTTGGGGTTTAGGGTGATGGGGGTTGGGGTTGGAGTTAGGGTTGGGGGTTTTGGGTTTCGAGATTGGGGTTTGGGGTTTGGCGTTTGGGGTTTCGGGTTTTGGGTGTGGGGTTTAGGGTTTGGGTTAGGGGTTTAGGGTTTCGGGTTTCTGGTTTTGGGTTTCGGGTTTTAAGTTTTGGGTTTGTGTTTTCGGGTTTAAGGTTTCGAGTTTCGGGTTTGGGGTTGGGGTTGGGGGTTTGGGGTTTCGAGTTTCTGGTTTCAGATTTAGGGTTTGGGGTTTGGGATTAGGGATTGGGGGTTGTGGGTTGGGGGATTCGGGTTTCGGGTTTTGGGCTTCATGCTTCGGGTTTTAGGTTTCGGGTTTGGGGTTTGGGGTTTCGTGTTTGGGGTTTGGGGTTTCGGGTTCAAGGTTTCGGGTTTGGGGTTTCAGGTTTGGGGTTTTGGGTTTTGCGTTTCGGGTTTCAGGTTTCGGGTTTGGGCTTTTGGTTTGGGGGTTTAGGGTTTCGGGTTGGAGGTTTCGAGTTTCGGGTTTCTGGTTTGGGTTTGGGGTTTGGGGTTTTGGGTTTGTGGTTTCTGGTTTTGGGTTTCGGGTATCGGGTTTTAGGTATCGGGTTTCGGGTTTCGGTTTCGGGTTTGGGGTTTAGGCTTTAGGGTTTTGGGTTTACAAACATAAGCCTAATAGATCTAAGTAAATTTTTAAGCAACCTATTCTCGGATGTTTAAAGTCAGTTATATTAAGAATCAATACTCAAAAAACAAGATGTATTTTAATTTTATGAACACACTAAAAATCCAAAACTGTACCCTCTTTTATGGAATTCATTAGCCGTTTTATAAGCAGTACACCATTTAAGTAAATTATATACCTTGATACTGATATTAATGCAACTTTTTTGCAAGTATGTAAATTTGTGAATTTTATTCTATTTTTGTAATATACATACCATTTTTGTGAACTTTATACATTTTTTGCAAAAATTAATTTTAGTTAAGTTTTACACAAAGTTTATGTATATTATACTACTTTTGTGACTTTTATTCACATTATTTTGAATTTAAACCCATTATTGAAGTGTGCATTATTTAAGTTAGTTATTTTCAAGTTTCGTACTCATGTACTTAGTTTTCAAAATTGAGGTTTACTTGAGCAATTATGATATATGTGACTAAAATCTCTCGATCAATTCCGAATATAGAAGACACAAATATCATCTTTCTTATATCAAACCAAACATATTAAACAAAAATAAGGAGAGACTGCAACACCGCAACAACACATGACCGAAAAAGATAACTATTTTGTCTCACGGGTGTCATTTTTGAAGACTAAAAATTTTAGTTTATGAGAAAACTAAGCTATATATGTAAACTCACAACATTACTAGAATACAAATATAAGCCCAATAGATATAAGTAAATTTTTAAGCAAACTATTGTCGGATGTTTAAAGTCAATTATATTAAGAATCAATTCTCAAAAAACAAGATGTATTTTAATTTTATGAACATACCGAAAAAACAATATTGTACCCACTTTTATTGAATTCATTAGTTGTTTTATAATTATTACACCGTTTAAGCAAATTATATTTAGGGTTTTGTTTTTGGGCTTTGGGGTTTAAGGTGATGGGGGTTGGGGTTGGAGTTAGGGTTGGGGGTTTTGGGTTTGGGGTTTGGGGTTTTGGGTTTCGAGATTGGGGTTTGGGGTTTGGCGTTTGGGGTTTCGGGTTATGGGTGTGGGGTTTAGGGTTGGGGTTAGGGGTCAGGGGTTTAAGGTTTCGGGTTTCTGGTTTTGGGTTTCTGGTTTTAAGTTTTGGGTTTGGGGTTTCGGGTTTAAGGTTTCGAGTTTCGGGTTTGGGGTTGGGGTTGGGGGTTGGGGGTTTGGGGTTAGGGGTTGGGGGTTGTGGGTTGGGGGATACGGGTTTCAGGTTTTCAGCTTCATGCTTCGGGTTTTAGGTTTCGGGTTTGGGGTTTGGGGTATGGGGTTTCGTGTTTGGGGTTTGGGGTTTCGGGTGTAGGGTTTCGGGTTTGGGGTTTCAGGTTTGGGGTTTGGGGTTTTGCGTTTCGGGTTTCTGGTTTCAGGTTTCGTGTTTCGGGTTTGGGCTTTTGGGTTGGGGGTTTGGGGTTTCGGGTTGGAGGTTTCGAGTTTCGGGTTTCTGGTTTGGGGTTTGGGGTTTGGGGTTTTGGGTTTGTGGTTTCTGGTTTTGGGTTTCGGGTATCGGGTTTTAGGTATCGGGTTTCGGTTTCGGGTTTGGGGTTTGGGGTTTAGGCTTTAGGGTTTTGGGTTTACAAACATAAGCCTAATAGATCTAAGTAAATTTTTAAGAAACCTATTCTCGGATGTTTAAAGTCAATTATATTAAGAATCAATACTCAAAAAATAAGATGTATTTTAATTTTATGAACACACTAAAAAACCAAAACTGTACCCTCTTTTATGGAATTCATTAGCCGTTTTATAAGAAGTACACCGTTTAAGTAAATTATATACCTTGATACTGATATTAATGCAACTTTTTTGCCAGTATGCAAATTTGTGAACTTTATTCTATTTTTGTAATATACATACCATTTTTGTGAACTTTATACATTTTTTCAATAAATTAATTTTAGTTAACTTTTACACAATGTTTATGTATATTATACTACTTTTGTGACTTTTATTCACATTAATTTTGAATTTAAACCCATTATTGAAGTGTGCATTATTTAAGTTAGTTATTTTCAAGTTTCGTACTCATGTACTTAGTTTTCAAAATTGAGGTTTACTTGAGCAATTATGATATATGTGACTAAAATCTCTCGATCAATTCCGAATATAGAAGACACAAATATCATCTTTCTTATATCAAACCAAACATATTAAACAAAAATAAGGAGAGGCTGCAACACCGCAACAACACATGACCGAAAAAGATAACTATTTTGTCTCACGGGTGTCATTTTTGAAGGCTAAAAATTTTACCTTATGAGGAAACTAAGCTATATATGTAAACTAACTACATTACTATAATACAAATATAAGCCCAATAGATACAAGTAAATTTTTAAGCAAACTATTGTCGGATGTTTAAAGTCAATTATATTAAGAATCAATTCTCAAAAAACAAGATGTTTTATAATTATTACACCGTTTAAGCAAATTATATTGTACCCACTTTTATTGAATTCATTAGTTGTTTTATAATTATTACACCGTTTAAGCAAATTATATTTAGCGTTTCGTGTTTGGGGTTTGGGGTTTATGGTGATGGGGGTTGGGGTTGGATTTAGGGTTGGGGGTTTTGGGTTTGGGGTATGGGGTTTTGGGTTTCAAGACTAGGGTTTGGGGTTTCGGGTTTTGGGTGTGGGGTTTAGGGGTCAGGGGTTTAGGGTTTCGGGTTTCTGGTTTTGGGTTTCGGGTTTTAAATTTTGGGTTTGGGGTTTCAGGTTTAAAGTTTTGAGTTTCGGGTTTGGGGTTGGGGGTTTGGGGTTTGGGGTTTTGAGTTTCATGTTTCAGATTTAGGGTTTGGGGTTTGGGGTTTGGGGTTAGGGGTTGGGGGTTGTGGGTTGGGGGATTCGGGTTTCGGGTTTTGGGCTTCATGCTTCGGGTTTTAGGTTTTGGGTTTGGGGTTTGGGATTTCGTGTTTGGGGTTTGGGGTTTCGTGTTCAGGGATTCGGGTTTGGGGTTTCAGGTTTGGGGTTACGGGTTTTGCATTTCGGGTTTCGGGTTTCAGGTTTCAGGTTTCGGGTTTCGGGTTTGGGCTTTTGGGTTGGGGGTTTGGGGTTTCGGGTTGGAGGTTTCGAGTTTCGGGTTTCAGGTTTGGGGTTTGGGGTTTTGGGTTTGTGGTTTCTGGTTTTGGGTTTCGGGTATCGGGTATCGGGTTTTAGGGATCGGGTTTCGGGTTTTGGTTTGGGGTTTGGGGTTTGGGGTTTAGGCTTTAGGGTTTTGGGTTTACAAACATAAGCCTAATAGATCTAAGTAAATTTTTAAGCAACCTATTCTCGGATGTTTAAAGTCAGTTATATTACGAATCAATACTAAAAAAACAAGATGTATTTTAATTTTATGAACACACTAAAAAACCAAAACTGTACCCTCTTTTATGGAATTCATTAGCCTTTTTATAAGCAGTACACCGTTTAAGTAAATTATATACCTTGATACTGATATTAATGCAACTTTTTTGCAAGTATGCAAATTTGTGAACTTTATTCTATTTTTGTAATATACATACCATATTTGTGTACTTTATACATTTTTTGCAAAAATTAATTTTAGTTAACTTTTACACAATGTTTATGTATATTATACTACTTTTATGACTTTTATTCACATTATTTTGAATTAAAACCCATTATTGAAGTGTGCATTATTTAAGTTAGTTATTTTCAAGTTTCGTACTCATGTACTTAGTTTTTAAAATTGAGGTTTACTTGAGCAATGATGATGTATGTGACTAACATCTCTCGATCAATTCCGAATATAGAAGACACAAGTATCATCTTTCTTATATCAAACCAAACATATTAATCAAAAATAAGGAGAGACTGCAACACCGCAACAACACATGACCGAAAAAGATAACTATTTTGTCTCACGGGTGTCATTTTTGAAGGCTAAAAATTTTACTTTATGAGGAAACTAAGCTATATATGTAAACTCACTACATTACTATAATACAAATATAAGCCCAATAGATATAAGTAAATTTTTAAGCAAACTATTGTCGGATGTTTAAAGACTATTATTTTAAGAATCAATTATCAAAAAACAAGATTTATTTTAATTTTATGAACATACCGAAAAAACAATATTGTACCCTCTTTTATGGAATTCATTAGCCGTGTTATAATTATTACACCGTTTAAGCAAATTATATTTAGGGTTTCGTGTTTGAGGTTTGGGGTCTAGGGTTTGGGGATGGGGGTTGGGGTTGGAGTTAGGGTTGGGGGTTTGGGTTTGGGGTTTTGGGTTTCGAGATTTGTGTTTGGCGTTTAGGGTTTCGGGTTTTGGGTGTGGGGTTTAGGGTTGGGGTTAGGGGTCAGGTGTCACAACTCACCATTTCAGGTCATTTTAGGTCTTTTCCCGAACTTTGGAAAAACACTATTCATAAATCACTATTCATTAAAACACTATTCATCGTTTTACTATTCATCATTTTCGAGGTCATTTGGATATTCTGAGAAACATTTGGAAAATTTACTATTCACTAAACACTATTCATTTCCGGAAAAGTTTTCATCATTCACTTGCATTACTCATTTCATCGTAAATTTAGTTTACGGGTATTCAAATTCGCGTAACCGGATTGGTTTAGGTGCGAATTCATTTCATTAGTGCTAAGGACACTGCATACGGACTAGAGACAGTCTGCATATCATCATAACAACATTTTCATATTATACCACTCTCAAGATTTTCAAATTACTATATTTAGAACATTTAACGTTTTTACGTATAAGTAATTATAGTAAACGTTAACACCTGGTTTATACACGACGAATATATCTAAATATTCCCACAATGGTCCCGACATATTTTTATATCCATTTTAACATCATAAAACTTATAACATTCAGTTACCCAGTATTTTGGAAATTTATTTTATTTATAACGTACGCGTATGAATATAACGACGGTTTTTGTGAAAACTAAACAATAATCACCCGATCACTCAGTAAATGTACCCAACATATTTTTAACATATTTTCAACATTATTATGACTTTATTTCATCCCGGTTAACTTCATGAACATTTATTTCTATTAAAACCGTTACCCGATTTTAACGAATAACGCGTAATAACACTTAACGCTACACTATATTTTCTAAGTGATCAAAACCGTTTTGGCTACTCCTTTTCACACCCAAAACCGGCCCAAGACCACACCCTTTGACCATGTGCATTGATTCATAAGTATAATACTAATAAACCTCTAAAATCAATACTTAACCAAAAACCTAAATCATAAACTATACTTTTTGGAAAGATTATCTTCTCATCTTTTTCTCTCCTTGTTCTTCCTCAAACCCACGACCAAAACCCAACACCATGATCCATCCATGGTTTTTGAAAAGTTAAAGCTATAAACTTGTTCCTTTTACATGCCTAATCAAGAATCAAGCAACAAAAACACAAGAACATCAAGCATAATCATCATATAATCATCTCATTTTATCAAGTAAGTTTTCAACTTTATTTTTTCATGGATCATCTTATTTTTACATGTATTACATGATTTCCATGCTAAAAACCATGTACCACTAGCTATACCACCACTTATTTTGTCAAAAATGAAACATACAAACCCTAACTTTTTAGTTATGAATCCCCTTGCTCTAATAACTTGGTTAGGAGTCCATGGCACCTTGAGAAGGTGTATGGTAAGATTAGATTAGCTATGTGGTGATTACAAGAGGTTTGGTGATGGTAGAAATTAGTTATAAACCTTGAAAACTTGATTTGGAACATATTTTAGACATGCTGTCCCATTTTGTTATTTTCTGGAAAATCAGTAAACACCAAGGAAACTTTGGCAAAATTTTTAGAAAATACTTTCAAAAACGAATCCGTAGGCGAAAGAACGGATTAAAAAGAGCTTATAACGAAGAAGTTATGATTTTTGCAAGATTGTTGACGAAAAGTATTTTTCTGAAAATAGTTGCTGTTGGACGTTTTTCGTCGGTCAAAAAGAGGCTTTAGACTTAACCCGGAGGAGCCGAGCTTTCCAAAATATATTACTACATACTAAGATGTAACCGTGGATATAAAGAACAAGTAAAACGGACAAGTAACGACAAAGATATTCACGTTTGAATATCGGCTAAAACCACTTTATATTTGACAGCTTTTATATAAATTTGGCACTAAAACTACGAAGTACATTTTTGAGCTAGAAGTAATATTAAGTACCAAGCTTTATAACTAATGTGGTATTAGTTATTACGAGTATATTTTCATCATTTCAAGGATTACAACCCGAGTATTTCAACGCTAACATGGAAACATACGATATATATATATAAGTATATATATATTGCAACTAGTTTTATTTTTCTAATAGCCATATTTTTCTAAGTTTTGGAAAATGTATATTTTTGATAACAACAAGTATTTTTCAAAGAGTAGAGTGGTATAGGAAACATGTGCATGGACATTCATAACATCATTTCATGATCTAAAGTAGATCGTTCATCATTCATATTAGGTTGCGGTTAGAGATCGAACCTCATTTCTGTGTATACACTTTTGTCAATCGTAGCTGTTGCATCAGGTGAGTCATAGCCCCTACTCTTTTAACTGTTTTATCAACTTTTTGGGGGAGATACATGCTACTACTTGCCTACTTGTACGGATTCACATAACATTTATACTTGGGAAACATTATACTTGATTACATTATACTTGATGTCATACATACGTGATTGTGTTATACATAACTGAGTTATACTAAACTGTGATGGATACATACATACTTCCAATGGCCCCAGATTTAGTTCTGGGCACTACCATGGAGACACATATACTTCTTATGGCCCCAGATTGAGTTTCTGGGCACAACCATGGAAATATACATACTTAGGTGAGGTCTTCGGAGATGAAGTGTAGACTCACTACTAATTGCTAAACTGTTGTTATGAACTTATACATATCTTACTCATACTATACATTGTAGCAGTGGGTTGTGAACACACAGGTTACAAGTCTCTTATGACGGGACTTGTAACTGAGTGGATTTACGATGCCTTTGCTGTGTGAACACTTTCTATAAACTTTATTTGTTAAACCAAACTCTATGAACTCACCAACCATTGTGTTGACACTTTAGCATGTATTTCAGGTTTTAAGCTATGGCACACTACTGGAGGTTTTGGCAGGGCAGGGCATGGTCATAGAAGACTCTGATTTAATCATTTGGGGACCGTTTTAAATTACGTTAAGGGCCTACTTCCGCATTACTTTTAACGATGTAACTTCAACAATTTGATTTAACTATTTTATTTTAAATGATTCAAGTGCAATCCATTTTTGAACTAGTGTTGTGATATCAATTGAGTTACACCCCAGCTATACGTATGCTTCCGCTGGACCCTATTTTGGGGGTGTGACATCAGGGGTTTGGGGTTTCGGGTTTCTGGTTTTGGGTTTCGGGTTTCAAGGTTTGGGTTTGGCATTTCGGGTTTCAGGTTTTAAGTTTCGGGTTTGGGGTTGGGGGTTGGGTGTTTGGGATTTGGGGTTTCGAGTTTCTGGTTTCAGATTTAGGGTTTGGGGTTAGGGGTTGGGGATTGGGGGTTGGGGGATTCGGGTTTTGGGCTTCATGCTTCGGGTTTAGGGTTTCGGGTTTGGGGTTTCATGTATCGGGTTTCGAGTTTGGGGTTTGGGGTTTCGTGTTTGGGGTTTGGGGTTTCGGGTTCGGGGTTTTGGGTTTGGGGTTTGAGGTTTGGGGTTTCTGGTTTTGTGTTTCGGGTTTCTGGTTTGGGCTTTTGGGTTGGGGGTTTGGGGTTTCGGGTTGGAGGTTTCGAGTTTGGGTTTCAGGTTTCTGGTTTGGGGTTTGGTGTTTTGGGTTTGTGGTTTCTGGTTTTGGGTTTCGGGTTTCGGGTATCGGGTATCGGGTTTTGGGTATCGGGTTTCGGGTTTGTGGTTTGGGGTTTAGGCCTTAGGGTTTTGGGTTTACAAACATAAGCCTAATAGATCTAAGTAAATTTTTAAGCAACCTATTCTCGGATGTTTAAAGTCAGTTATATTAAGAATCAATACTCAAAAAACAAGAAGTATTTTAATTTTATGAACACACTAAAAAACCAAAACTGTACCCTCTTTTTTGGAATTCATTAGCAGTTTTATAACCAGTACACCGTTTAAGTAAATTATATACCTTGATACTGATATTAATGCAACTTTTTTGCAAGTATGCAAATTTGTGAACTTTATTCTATTTTTGTAATATACATACCATTTTTGTGAACTTTATACATTTTTTGCAAAAATTAATTTTAGTTAACTTTTGCACAATGTTTATGTATATTATACTACTTTTGTGACTTTTATTCACATTATTTTGAATTTAAACCCATTATTGAAGTGTGCATTATTTAAGTTAATTATTTTCAAGTTTCGTACTCATGTGCGTAGTTTTCAAAATTGAGGTTTACTTGAGCAATTATGATATATGTGACTAAAATCTCTCGATCAATTCCGAATATAGAAGACACAAATATCATCTTTCTTATATCAAACCAAACATATTAAACAAAAATAAGGAGAGACTGCAACACCGCAACAACACATGACCGAAAAAGATAACTATTTTGTCTCACAGGTGTCATTTTTGAAGGCTAAAAATTTTACCTTATGAGGAAACTAAGCTATATATGTAAACTAACTACATTACTATAATACAAATATAAGCCCAATAGATATAAGTAAATTTTTAAGCAAACTATTGTCGGATGTTTAAAGTCAATTATATTAAGAATCAATTCTCAAAAAACAAGATGTTTTATAATTATTACACCGTTTAAGCAAATTATATTGTACCCACTTTTATTGAATTCATTAGTTGTTTTATAATTATTACACCGTTTAAGCAAATTATATTTAGGGTTTCGTGTTTGGGGTTTGGGGTTTATGGTGATGGGGGTTGGGGTTGGAGTTAGGGTTGGGGGTTTTGGGTTTGGGGTATGGGGTTTTGGGTTTCAAGACTAGGGTTTGGGGTTTCGGGTTTTGGGTGTGGGGTTTAGGGGTCAGGGGTTTAGGGTTTCGGGTTTCTGGTTTTGGGTTTCGGGTTTTAAATTTTGGGTTTGGGGTTTCAGGTTTAAAGTTTTGAGTTTCGGGTTTGGGGTTGGGGGTTTGGGGTTTGGGGTTTTGAGTTTCATGTTTCAGATTTAGGGTTTGGGGTTTGGAGTTTGGGGTTAGGGGTTGGGGGTTGTGGGTTGGGGGATTCGGGTTTCGGGTTTTGGGCTTCATGCTTCGGGTTTTAGGTTTCGGGTTTGGGGTTTGGGATTTCATGTTTGGGGTTTGGGGTTTCGTGTTCAGGGTTTCGGGTTTGGGGTTTCAGGTTTGGGGTTACGGGTTTTGCGTTTCGGGTTTCGGGTTTCAGGCTTCAGGTTTCGGGTTTCGGGTTTGGGCTTTTGGGTTGGGGGTTTGGGGTTTCGGGTTGGAGGTTTCGGGTTTCGGGTTTGGGCTTTTGGGTTTGTGGTTTCTGGTTTTGGGTTTCGGGTATCGGGTATCGGGTTTTAGGGATTAGGTTTCGGGTTTTGGTTTGGGGTTTGGGGTTTGGGGTTTAGGGTTTAGGGTTTTGGGTTTACAAACATAAGCCTAATAGATCTAAGTAAATTTTTAAGCAACCTATTCTCGGATGTTTAAAGTCAGTTATATTACGAATCAATACTAAAAAAACAAGATGTATTTTAATTTTATGAACACACTAAAAAACCAAAACTGTACCCTCTTTTATGGAATTCATTAGCCTTTTTATAAGCAGTACACCGTTTAAGTAAATTATATACCTTGATACTGATATTAATGCAACTTTTTTGCAAGTATGCAAATTTGTGAACTTTATTCTATTTTTGTAATATACATACCATTTTTGTGAACTTTATACATTTTTTGCAAAAATTAATTTTAGTTAACTTTTACACAATGTTTATGTATATTATACTACTTTTATGACTTTTATTCACATTATTTTGAATTAAAACCCATTATTGAAGTGTGCATTATTTAAGTTAGTTATTTTCAAGTTTCGTACTCATGTACTTAGTTTTTAAAATTGAGGTTTACTTGAGCAATGATGATGTATGTGACTAACATCTCTCGATCAATTCCGAATATAGAAGACACAAATATCATCTTTCTTATATCAAACCAAACATATTAATCAAAAATAAGGAGAGACTGCAACACCGCAACAACACATGACCAAAAAAGATAACTATTTTGTCTCACGGGTGTCATTTTTGAAGGCTAAAAATTTTACTTTATGAGGAAACTAAGCTATATATGTAAACAAACTACATTACTATAATACAAATATAAGCCCAATAGATATAAGTAAATTTTTAAGCAAACTATTGTCGGATGTTTAAAGACAATTATTTTAAGAATCAATTATCAAAAAACAAGATTTATTTTAATTTTATGAACATACCGAAAAAACAATATTGTACCCTCCTTTATGGAATTCATTAGCCGTGTTATAATTATTACACCGTTTAAGCAAATTATATTTAGGGTTTCGTGTTTGAGGTTTGGGGTCTAGGGTTTGTGGATGGGGGTTGGGGTTGGAGTTAGGGTTGGGGGTTTGGGTTTGGGGTTTGGGGTTTTGGGTTTCGAGATTTGGGTTTGGCGTTTGGGGTTTCGGGTTTTGGGTCTGGGGTTTAGGGTTGGGGTTAGGGGTCAGGGGTTTCGGGTTTCGGGTTTCTGGTTTTGGGTTTCGGGTTTCATGTTTTGGGTTTGGCATTTCGGGTTTCAGGTTTCAAGTTTCGGGTTTGGGGTTGGGGGTTGGGTGTTTGGGATTTGGGGTTTCGAGTTTCTGGTTTCAGATTTAGGGTTAGGGGTTGGGGATTGGGGGTTGGGGGATTCGGGTTTCGGGCTTCATGCTTCGGGTTTAGGGTTTCGGGTTAGGGGTTTCATGTATCGGGTTTCGAGTTTGGGGTTTGGGGTTTCGTGTTTGGGGTTTGGGGTTTCGGGTTCGGGGTTTTGGGTTTGGGGTTTGAGGTTTAAGGTTTCGGGTTTTGTGTTTCGGGTTTCTGGTTTGGGCTTTTGGGTTGGGGGTTTGGGGTTTTGGGTTGGAGGTTTCAAGTTTGAGTTTCAGGTTTCTGGTTTGGGGTTTGGTGTTTTGGGTTTGTGGTTTCTGGTTTTGGGTTTCGGGTTTCGGGTATCGGGTATCGGGTTTTGGGTATCGGGTTTCGGGTTTGGTTTCGGGTTTGTGGTTTGGGGTTTAGGCCTTAGGGTTTTGGGTTTACAAACATAAGCCTAATAGATCTAAGTAAATTTTTAAGCAACCTATTCTCGGATGTTTAAAGTCAGTTATATTAAGAATCAATACTCAAAAAACAAGAAGTATTTTAATTTTATGAACACACTAAAAAACCAAAACTGTACCCTCTTTTTTGGAATTCATTAGCAGTTTTATAACCAGTACACCGTTTAAGTAAATTATATACCTTGATACTTATATTAATGCAACTTTTTTGCAAGTATGCAAATTTGTGAACTTTATTCTATTTTTGTAATATACATACCATTTTTGTGAACTTTATACATTTTTTGCAAAAATTAATTTTAGTTAACTTTTACACAATGTTTATGTATATTATACTACTTTTGTGACTTTTATTCACATTATTTTGAATTTAAACCCATTATTGAAGTGTGCATTATTTAAGTTAATTATTTTCAAGTTTCGTACTCATGTGCGTAGTTTTCAAAATTGAGGTTTACTTGAGCAATTATGATATATGTGACTAAAATCTCTCGATCAATTCCGAATATAGAAGACACAAATATCATCTTTCTTATATCAAACCAAACATATTAAACAAAAATAAGGAGAGACTGCAACACCGCAACAACACATGACTGAAAAAGATAACTATTTTGTCTCACGGGGTTGGGGGTTGTGGGTTGGGGGATTCGGGTTTCGGGTTTCGGCTTTTAGGCTTCGGCTTCAAGTTTTGGGTTTCGGGTTTCGGGTTTCAGGTTTCGAGTTTCGGGTTTGGGGTTGGGGTTGGGGTTGGTGGTTTGGGGTTTGGGGTTTCGAGTTTCTGGTTTCAGATTTAGGGTTTGGAGATGGGGGTTGGGGTTAGAGTTAGGGTTGGGGGTTTTGTGTTTGGGGTTTGGGGTTTTGGGTTTTGAGATTAGTGTTTGGGGTTTGGCATTTGGGGTTTCGGGTTTTGGGTGTGGGGTTTAGGGTTGGGGTTAGGGGTCAGGGGTTTGGGGTTTCGGGTTTTTGGTTTTGGGTTTCGGGTTAGAGGTTTCAAGTTTCGGGTTTGTGGTTGGGGTTAGGGGTTTGGGGTTTCGAGTTTCTGGTTTCAGATTTAGGGATTGGGGTTAGGGGTTGGGGGTTGTGGGTTGGGGGATTCGGGTTTCGGATTTCGGGTTTTGGGCTTTAGGCTTCGGGTTTTAAGTTTCGGGTTTCGGGTATTGGGTTTGGGGTTTGGGGTTTGGGGTTTGGGTTTTGGGTTTGGGGTTTCGGGTTCGGGGTTTCGGGTTTCGGGTTCGGGGTTTTGGGTTTGGGGTTTGAGGTTTGGGGTTTCGGGTTTTGTGTTTCGGGTTTTGGGTATCGGGTTTCGGATTTCGGGTTTGGGCTTTTGGGTTGGGGGTTTGGGGTTTCGGGTTGGAGGTTTCGAGTTTCGGGTTTCAGGTTTCGGGTTTGGGGTTTTGGGTTTGCGTTTTCTGGTTTTGGGTTTCGGGTTTTGGGTTTCGGGTATCGGATTTTGGGTTTCGGGCTTCGGGTTTCGGGTTTTGGTTTCGGGTTTGTGGTTTGGGGTTTAGGCTTTAGGGTTTTGGGTTTACAAACATAAGCCTAATAGATCTAAGTAAATTTTTAAGCAACCTATTCTCAGATGTTTAAAGTCAGTTATATTAAGAATCAATACTCAAAAAACAAGATGTATTTTAATTTTAAGAACACACTAAAAAACCAAAACTGTACCCTCTTTTATGGAATTCATTAGCTGTTTTATAAGCAGTACACCGTTTAAGTAAATTATATACCTTGATACTGATATTAATGCAACTTTTTTGCAAGTATGCAAATTTGTGAACTTTATTCTATTTTTGTAATATACATACCATTTTTGTGAACTTTATACATTTTTTGCAGAAATTAATTTTAGTTAAATTTTACACAATGTTTATGTATATTATACTAATTTTGTGACTTTTATTCACATTATTTTTAATTTAAACCCATTATTTAAGTGTGCATTATTTAAGTTAGTTATTTTCATGTTTCGTACTCATGTACTTAGTTTTCAAAATTGAGGTTTACTTGAGCAATTATGATATATGTGACTAAAATCTCTCGATCAATTCCGAAAATAGAAGACACAAATATCATCTTTCTTATATCAAACCAAACATATTTAACAAAAATAAGGAGAGACTGCAACACCGCAACAACACATGACCGAAAAAGGTAACAATTTTGTCTCACGGGTGCCATTTTTGAAGGCTAAAAATTTTACTTTATGAGGAAACTAAGCTATATATGTCAACTCACTACATTACTATAATCATTACTTTATGAGGAAACTAAGCTATATATGTAAACTCACTACATTACTATAAAGTCAGTTATACTAAGAATCAACACTCAAAAAACAAGAGGTATTTTAATTTTATGAACACACTAAAAAACCAAAACTGTACCCTCTTTTATGCAATTCATTAGCCGTTTTATAATCATTACACCGTTTAAGCAAATCATATTTAGGGTTTCGTGTTTGGGGTTTGGGGTTTAGGGTTTGGGTATGGGGGTTGGGGTTGGAGTTAGGGTTTGGGGTTTTGGGTTTGGGGTTTTGGGTTTCAGGATTGGGGTTTGGGGTTTGGGGTTTGGGGTTTCGGGTTTCTGGTTTTGGGTTGGGGTTAGGAGTCAGGGGTTTGGGGTGTCGGGTTTCTGGTTTTGGGTTTCGGGTTTCAAGTTTCAAGTTTTGGGTTTGGGGTTTCGGGTTTCAGGTTTCGAGTTTCGGGTTTGGGGCTGGGGTTGGGGTTGGGGTTGGGGGTTGGGGGTTTGGGGTTTGGGGTTTCGAGTTTCTGGTTTCAGATTTAGGGTTTGGAGATGGGGGTTGGGGTTAGAGTTAGGGTTGGGGGTTTTGTGTTTGGGGTTTGGGGTTTTGGGTTTTGAGATTAGTGTTTGGGGTTTGGCGTTTGGGGTTTCGGGTTTTGGGTGTGGGGATTAGGGTTGGGGTTAGGGGCCAGGGGTTTGGGGTTTCGGGTTTTTGGTTTTGGGTTTCGGGTTTGAGGTTTCAAGTTTCGGGTTTGTGGTTGGGGTTAGGGGTTTGGGGTTTCGAGTTTCTGGTTTCAGATTTAGGGTTTGGGGTTAGGGGTTGGGGGTTGTGGGTTGGGTGATTCGGGTTTCGGATTTCCGGTTTTGGGCTTTGGGCTTCGGGTTTTAAGTTTCGGGTTTGGGGTTTCGTGTATCAGGTTTCGGGTTTGGGGTTTGGGGTTTGGGTTTTGGGTTTGGGGTTTCGGGTTTGGGGTTTGGGGTTTCGGGTTCGGGGTTTTGGGTTTGGGGTTTGAGGTTTGGGGTTTCGGGCTTTGTGTTTCGGGTTTTGGGTATCGGGTTTCGGATTTCGGGTTTGGGCTTTTGGGTTGGGGGTTTGGGGTTTCGGGTTTCGGGTTGGAGGTTTCGTGTTTCGGGTTTCAGGTTTCGGGTTTCGGGTTTGGGGTTTTGGGTTTGCGTTTTCTGGTTTTGGGTTTCGGGTTTTGGGTTTCGGGTATCGGATTTTGGGTTTCTGGTTTCGGGTTTCGGGTTTCGGGTTTGTGGTTTTGGGTTTAGGCTTTAGGGTTTTGGGTTTACAAACATAAGCCTAATAGATATAAGTAAATTTTTAAGCAACCTATTCTCGGATGTTTAAAGTCAGTTATATTAAGAATCAATACTCAAAAAACAAGATGTATTTTAATTTTATGAACACACTAAAAAACCAAAACTGTACCCTCTTTTGTGGAATTCATTAGCTGTTTTATAAGCAGTACACCGTTTAAGTAAATTATATACCTTGATACTGATATTAATGCAACTTTTTTGCAAGTATGCAAATTTGTGAACTTTATTCTATTTTTGTAATATACATACCATTTTTGTGAACTTTATACATTTTTTGCAAAAATTAATTTTAGTTGACTTTTACACAATGTTTATGTATATTATACTACTTTTTTGACTTTTATTCACATTATTTTGAATTTAAACCCATTATTGAAGTGTGCATTATTTAAGTTATTTATTTTCAAGTTTCGTACTCATGTACTTAGTTTTCAAAAATTAGGTTTACTTGAGCAATTATGATATATGTGACTAAAATCTCTCGATCAATTCCGAATATAGAAGACACAAATATCATCTTTCTTTTATCAAACCAAACATATTAAACAAAAATAAGGAGAGACTGCAACACCGCAACAACACATGACCGAAAAAGATAACAATTTTGTCTCACGGGTGTCATTTTTGAAGGCTAAAAATTTTACTTTATGAGGAAACTAAGCTATATATGTAAACTCACTACATTACTATAATCATTACTTTATGAGGAAACTAAGCTATATATGTAAACTCACTACATTACTATAAAGTCAGTTATATTAAGAATCAATACTCAAAAAACAAGATGTATTTTAATTTTATGAACACACAAAAAAATAAAAACTATACCCCCTTTTATGGAATTCATTAGCCGTTTTATAATCATTACACCGTTTAAGCAAATTAAATTTAGGGTTTCGTGTTTGGGGTTTAGGGTTTGGGGATGTGGGTTGGGGTTGGAGTTAGGGTTTGGGGTTTGGGGTTTGGGGTTTTGGGTTTCGGGATTGGGGTTTGGGGTTTGGGGTTACGGGTTTCGGGTGTGGGGTTTAGGGTTGGGGTTAGGAGTCAGGGGTTTGGGGTGTCGGGTTTCTGGTTTTGGTTTCGGGTTTCAAGTTTTGGGTTTGGGGTTTCGGGTTTCAGGTTTCGAGTTTCGGGTTTGGGGTTGGGGTTGGGGTTTGGGGTTTCGAGTTCCTGGTTTCAGATTTAGGGTTTGGGGTTGGGGGTTGGGTGTTGGGGGATTCGGGTCTCGGGTTTTGGGCTTCGGGTTTCGGGTTTTAGGTTTCGGGTTTGGGTTTTCATGTATCGGGTTTGTGGTTTGCGGTTTGGGGTTTGGGGTTTCAGCTTTCGGGTTTCGGGTTTGGGGTTTCGGGTTTGGGTTTTGAGGTTTGGGGTTTCTGGTTTTGTGTTTCGAGTTTCGGGTTTTGTGTTTCGAGTTTCGGGTATCGGGTTTCGGGTTTGGGCTTTTGGTTTGGGTGTTTGGGGTTTCGGGTTGGAGGTTTCGAGTTTCGAGTTTCAGGTTTCGGGTTTGGGGTTTGGGGTTTCGGGTTTGTGGTTTCTGGTTTTGGGTTTCGGGTTTCGGGTATCGGGTATCGGGTTTTGGGTATCGGGTTTCGGGTTTTGGTTTCGGGTTTGGGGTTTGGGGTTAAGCCTTTAGGGTTTTGGGTTTACAAACATAAGCCTAATAGATCTAAGAAAATTTTTAAGCAACCTATTCTCGTATATTTAAAGTCAGTTATATTAAGAATCAATACTCAAAAAACAAGATGTATTTTAATTGTATGAACACACTAAAAAACGAAAATTGTACCCACTTATATGGAATTCATTAGCCGTTTTATAAGCAGTACACCGTTTAAGTAAATTATATACCTTGATACTGATATTAATGCAACTTTTTTGCAAGTATGCAAATTTGTGAACTTTATTCTATTTTTGTAATATACATACCATTTTTGTGAACTTTATACATTTTTTGCAAAAATTAATTTTAGTTGACTTTTACACAATGTTTATGTATATTATACTACTTTTGTGACTTTTATTCACATTATTTTGAAATTAAACCCATTATTGAAGTGTGCATTATTTAAGTTAGTTATTTTCAAGTTTCGTACTCATGTACTTAGTTTTCAAAAATGAGGTTTACTTGAGCAATTATGATATATGTTACTAAAATCTCTCGATCAATTCCGAATATAGAAGACACAAATATCATCTTTCTTTTATCAAACCAAACATATTAAACAAAAATAAGGAGAGACTGCAACACCGCAACAACACAAGACCGAAAAAGATAACAATTTTGTCTCACGGGTGCCATTTTTGAAGGCTAAAAATTTTACTTTATGAGGAAACTAAGGTATATATGTAAACACACTACATTACTATAATCATTACTTTATGAGGAAACTAAGCTATATATGTAAACTCACTACATTACTATAAAGTCGGTTATATTAAGAATCAATACTCAAAAAACAAGATGTATTTTAATTTTATGAACACACTAAAAAACAAAAACTGTACCCTCTTTTATGGAATTCATTAGCCGTTTTATAATCATTACACCGTTTAAGCAAATTAAATTAAGGGTTTCGTGTTTGGGGTTTGGGGTTTAGGGTTTGGGGATGGGGGTTGGGATTGGAGTTAGGGTTTAGGGTTTTGGGTTTGGGGTTTGGGGTTTTGGGTTTCGGGATTGGGGTTTGGGGTTACGGGTTTCGGGTGTGGGGTTTAGGATGGGGTTAGGTGTCAGGGGTTTGGGGTGTCGGGTTTCTGGTTTTGGTTTCGGGTTTCAAGTTTTGGGTTTGGGGTTTCGGGTTTCAGGTTTCGAGTTTCGGGTTTGGGGTTGGGGTTGGGGGTTGGGGGTTTGGGGTTTGGGGTTTCGAGTTCCTGGTTTCAGATTTAGGGTTTGGGGTTTGGGGTTGGTGGTTGGGGGATTCGGGTCTCGGGTTTTGGGCTTCGGGCTTCGGGTTTTAGGTTTCGGGTTTGGGTTTTCATGTATCGGGTTTGGGGTTTGCTGATTGGGGTTTCGTGTTTCGGGTTTCGGGTTCGGGGTTTCGGGTTTGGGGTTTGAGGTTTGGGGTTTCGGGTTTTGTGTTTCGAGTTTCGGGTATTGGGTTTCGGGTTTGGGCTTTTGGTTTGGGTGTTTGGGGTTTCGGGTTGGAGGTTTCGAGTTTCGGGTTTCAGGTTTCGGGTTTGGGGTTTGGGGTTTTTGGTTTCTGGTTTTGGGTTTCGGGTTTCGGGTATCGGGTATCGGGTATCGGGTTTTGGGTATCGGGTTTCGGGTTTAGGGTTTGGGGTTTAGCCTTTAGGGTTTTGGGTTTACAAACATAAGCCTAATAGATCTAAGTAAATTTTTAAGCAACCTATTCTCGGATATTTAAAGTCAGTTATATTAAGAATCAATACTCAAAAAACAAGATGTATTTTAATTGTATGAACACACTAAAAAACGAAAACTGTACCCTCTTATATGGAATTCATTAGCCGTTTTATAAGCAGTACACCGTTTAAGTAAATTATATACCTTGATACTGATATTAATGCAACTTTTTTGCAAGTATGCAAATTTGTGAACTTTATTCTATTTTTGTAATATACATACCATTTTTGTGAACTTTGTACATTTTTTGCAAAAATTAATTTTAGTTGACTTTTACACAATGTTTATGTATATTATACTACTTTTGTGACTTTTTTTCACATTATTTTGAATTTAAACCCATTATTGAAGTGTGCATTATTTAAGTTAGTTATTTTCAAGTTTCGTACTCATGTACTTAGTTTTCAAAAATGAGGTTTACTTGAGCAATTATGATATATGTGACTAAAATCTCTCGATCAATTCCGAATATAGAAGACACAAATATCATCTTTCTTTTATCAAACCAAACATATTAAACAAAAATATGGAGAGACTGCAACACCGCAACAACACATGACCGAAAAAGATAACAATTTTGTCTCACGGGTGTCATTTTTGAAGGCTAAAAATTTTACTTTATGAGGAAACTAAGCTATATATGTAAACTCACTACATTACTATAATCATTACTTTATGAGGAAACTAAGCTATATATGTAAACTCACTACATTACTATAAAGTCAGTTATATTAAGAATCAATACTCAAAACACAAGATGTATTTTAATTTTATGAACACACTAAAAAACAAAAATTGTACCCTCTTTTATGGAATTCATTAGCCGTTTTATAATCATTACACCGTTTAAGCGAATTAAATTTAGGGTTTCGTGTTTGGGGTTTGGGGTTTAGGGTTTGGGGATGGGGGTTGGGGTTTTGGGTTTGGGGTTTTGGGTTTCGGGATTGGGGTTTGGGGTTACGGGTTTTGGGTGTGGGGTTTAGGGTTGGGGTTAGGAGTCAGGGGTTTGGGGTGTCGGGTATCTGGTTTTGGTTCCGGTTTCAAGTTTTGGGTTTGGGGTTTCGGGTTTCAGGTTTCGAGTTTCGGGTTTGGGGTTGGGGTTGCGGGTTGGGGGTTTGGGGTTTCGAGTTCCTGGTTTCAGATTTAGGGTTTGGGGTTTGGGGTTGGGGGTTGGGGGATTCGGGGTCTCGGGTTTTGGGCTTCGGGCTTCGGGCTTCGGGTTTTAGGTTTCGGGTTTGGGTTTTCATGTATCGGGTTTGGGGTTTCGGGTTTGGGGTTTGCGGTTTGGGGTTTGGGGTTTGGGGTTTCGGGTTTCGGGTTCAGGATTTCGGGTTTGGGGTTTGAGGTTTGGGGTTTCGGGTTTTGTGTTTCGAGTTTCGGGTATCGGGTTTCGGGTTTGGGCTTTTGGTATAGGGGTTTGGGGTTTCAGGTTGGAGGTTTCGAGTTTCGGGTTTCAGGTTTCGGGTTTGGGGTTTGGGGTTTTGGATTTGCGGTTTCTGGTTTTGGGTTTTGGGTTTCGGGTATCGGGTATCGGGTTTTGGGTATCGGGTATCGGGTTTGGGGTTTCGGGTTTGGGGTTTGGGGTTTAGCCTTTAGGGTTTTGGGTTTACAAACATAAGCCTAATAGATCTAAGTAAATTTTTAAGCAACCTATTCTCGGATATTTAAAGTCTGTTATATTAAGAATCAATACTCAAAAAACAAGATGTATTTTAATTGTATGAACACACTAAAAAACGAAAACTGTACCCTCTTATATGGAATTCATTAGCCGTTTTATAAGCAGTACACCGTTTAAGTAAATTATATACCTTGATACTGATATTAATGCAACTTTTTTGCAAGTATGCAAATTTGTGAACTTTATTCTATTTTTGTAATATACATACCATTTTTGTGAACTTTATACATTTTTTGCAAAAATTAATTTTAGTTAACTTTTACACAATGTTTATGTATATTATACTAATTTTGTGACTTTTATTCACATTATTTTGAATTTAAACCCATTATTGAAGTGTGCATTATTTAAGTTAGTTATTTTTAAGTTTCGTACTCATATACTTAGTTTTCAAAATGGAGGTTTACTTGAGCAATTATGATATATGTGACTAAAATCTCTCGATCAATTTCGAATATAGAAGACACAAATATCATCTTTCTTATGTCAAACCAAACATATTAAACAAAAATAAGGAGAGACTGCAACAACGCAACAACACATGACCGAAAAAGATAACTATTTTGTCTCACGGGTGTCATTTTTGAAGGCTAAAAATTTTACTTTATGAGGAAACTAAGCTATATATGTAAACTCACTACATTACTATAATCATTACTTTATGAGGAAACTAAGCTATATATGTAAACTCACTACATTACTATAAAGTCAGTTATATTAAGAATCAATATTCAAAAAACAAGATGTATTTTAATTTTATGAACACACTAATAAACCAAAATTGTACCCTCTTTTATGGAATTCATTAGCCGTTTTATAATCATTACACCGTTTAAGCAAATCATATTTAGGGTTTCGTGTTTGGGGTTTGGGGATTAGGGTTTGGGGATGGGGGTTGGGGTTGGAGTTAGGGTTTGGGGTTTTGGGTTTGGGGTTTTGGGTTTCGGGATTGGGGTTTGGGGTTTGGGGTTTCGGGTTTCGGGTGTGGGGTTTAGGGTTGGGGTTAGGAGTTAGGGGTTTGGGGTGTCGGGTTTCTGGTTTTGGGTTTCGGGTTTCAAGTTTTGGGTTTGGGGTTTCAGGTTTCGAGTTCCGGGTTTGGGGTTGGGGTTGGGGTTGGGGGTTGGGGGTTTGGGGTTTCGAGTTTCTGGTTTAAGATTTAGGGTTTGGGGTTTGGGGTTGGGGGTTGGGGGTTGGGGGATTCGGGTTTCGGGTTTTCGGTTTTGGGCTTCGGGCTTCGAGTTTTATGTTTCGGGTTTGGGGTTTGGGTTTGGGTTTTGGTGTTTGGAGTTTCGGTTTTGGGGTTTGGGGTTTCGGGTTCGGAGTTTTGGGTTTGGGGTTTGAGGTTTGGGGTTTCGGGTTTTGTGTTTCGGGTTTCGGGTATCGGGTTTTTGATTTCGTGTTTGGGCTTTTGGGTTGGGGGTTTGGGGTTTCGGGTTGGAGGTTTCGAGTTTCGGGTTTCAGGTTTGGGGTTTGGGGTTTTGGGTTTGTAGTTTCTGGTTTTGGGTTTCGGGTTTCGGGTATCGGGTATCGGGTTTTGGGTTTCGGGTTTCGGGTTTCGGTTTCGGGTTTTTGGTTTGGGGTTTGGGCTTTAGGGTTTTGGGTTTACAAACATAAACCTAATAGATCTAAGTAAATTTTTAAGCAACCTATTCTCGGATGTTTAAAGTCAGTTATATTAAGAATCAATACTCAAAAAACAAGATGTATTTTAACTGTATGAACACACTAAAAAACCAAAACTGTACCTTCTTTTATGGAATTCATTAGCCGTTTTATAAGCAGTACACCGTTTAAGTAAATTATATACCTTGATACTGATATTAATGCAACTTTTTTGCAAGTATGCAAATTTGTGAACTTTATACTATTTTTGTAATATACATACCATTTTTGTGAACTTTATACATTTTTTTCAAAAATTAATTTTAGTTAACTTTTACACAATGTTTATGTATATTATACTAATTTTGTGACTTTTATTCACATTATTTTGAAATTAAACACATTATTGAAGTGTGCATTATTTAAGTTAGTTATTTTCAAGTTTCGTACTCATGTACTTAGTTTTCAAAATTGAGGTTTACTTGAGCAATTATGATATATGTGACTAAAATCTCTCGATCAATTCCGAATATAGAAGACACAAATATCATCTTTCTTATGTCAAACCAAACATATTAAACAAAAATAAGGAGAGACTGCAACACCGCAACAACACATGACTGAAAAAGATAACTATTTTGTCTCACGGGTGTCATTTTTGAAGGCTAAAAATTTTACTTTATGAGGAAACTAAGCTATATATGTAAACTCACTACATTACTATAATCATTACTTTATGAGGAAACTAAGCTATATATGTAAAATCACTACATTACTATAAAGTCAATTATATTAAGAATCAATATTCAAAAAACAAGATGTATTTTAATTTTAAGAACACACTAAAAAACCAAAATTATACCCTCTTTTATGGAATTTATTAGTCGTTTTATAATCATTACACCGTTTAAGCAAATCATACTTAGGGTTTCGTGTTTGGGGTTTGCGGTTTAGGGTTTGGGGATGGGGGTTGGGGTTGGAGTTAGGGTTTGGGCTTTTGGGTTTGGGGTTTTGGGTTTCGGGGTTGGGGTTGGGGTTTGGGGTTTCGGGTTTCGGGTGTGGGGTTTAGGGTTGGGGTTAGGAGTCAGGGGTTTGGGGTGTCGGGTTTCTGGTTTTGGGTTTCGGGTTTCAAGTTTTGGGTTTGGGGTTTCGGGTTTAGGGTTTCGAGTTTCGGGTTTGGGGTTGGGGTTGGGGGTTGGGGGTTTGGGGTTTCGAGTTTCTGGTTTCAGATTTAGGGTTTGGGGTTTGGGGTTGGGGGTTGGGGGTAGGGGGATTCGGGTTTCGGGTTTTGGGTTTTGGGCTTCGGGCTTCGGGTTTTAGGTTTCGGGTTTGGGGTTTCATGTATCGGGTTTTGGGTTTGGGGTTTGGGGTTTGGGTTTTTGTGTTTGGGGTTTGGGGTTTCGGGTTTCGGGTTCGGGGTTTTGGGTTTGGGGTTTGAGGTTTGGGGTTTCGGGTTTCGAGTATCGGGTTTCGGATTTCGGGTTTGGGCTTTTGGGTTGGGGGTTTCGGGTTGGAGGTTTCGAGTTTCGGGTTTGGGGTTTGGGGTTTTGGGTTTGTGGTTTCTGGTTTTGGGTTTCGGGTATCGGGTATTGGGTTTTGGGTTTCGGGTTTCGGGTTTCGGTTTTGGGTTTGTGGGTTGGGGTTTAGGCTTTAGGGTTTTGGGTTTACAAACATAAGCCTAATAGATCTAAGTTAATTTTTAAGCAACCTATTCTCGGATGTTAAAAGTCAGTTATATTAAGAATCAATACTCAAAAAAACAAGATGTATTTTAATTTTATGAACACACTAAAAAACCAAAACTGTACCCTCTTTTATGGAATTCATTAGCCGTTTTATAAGTAGTACACCGTTTAAGTAAATTATATACCTTGATACTGATATTAATGCAACTTTTTTGCAAGTATGCAAATTTGTGAACTTTATTCTATTTTTTTTTTCTTAAAGGTAAATTTATTAAGTAAAGGGAGCCAAAAGGCTGTACAAGACAAAAAGTACAAAGTGTTAATAAAAGATTAGGACTCTTCCCTAGCTTCCACACTTATGCACCACAAAAAAAGATGGCATAGGACATATCCCTAGCTCAAAACCAAAACAATAAATAACATCAACTAATACCATAAAAATCCATACAAATAGCAAGATGAAAGTAATGAGTCAAAATTCAAACTGGAAACCCAAGTATACTTCTGCATCATCAGAGATCAAAGGGACCAACCAATGACCTCCAAACCAGCACAATACACATAGGCTACCAAAAATCTAAGACTTACCACTCATCAAAGCAAATAACAGAAAACCAGCCCATGCCATCCAATATATCAGAAACCACCCAGCATCCAACCAATAGAAACTCCACCAGTAATCCAGCTATCAACCAAGAAAACCAAATACACCAATCATCATATAAGCAAGGAAGTGCCAGAAAAGCTGTTTACGAGAATTTGCCTCCTTAAAAACCTTATTATGTAAAACCCAGAGGGTAAAACCATAAATAAGGACAAAAAGAGTGCAACATTCTCCCAAACCTTCCCAAAGATACCATCAATCTCCAACAGATTCCATACCCTGTTACACTTCCAAAAACCAGTTCCAGCTTGAAACGAGTTAACCCAAACACCATCTAAAGAACTAATCATTATCAAAATTATCCTTTAAGATCTTTTCCACCATTCTTCTATAATAATCATTCTTAATAACCTTCAACTCCCACATATTAGCAGCTTCCATAGAGTTAGAAGTGTACCTAATATTCAATCCCAGAAGCTTCATTCTTACCGTCCCAACCACAATCTTGAATAAGCAGTCCTCATCTCTACACTCCTTCCTAAAACATCTGAAGTTTATTTCCTGCCATAAAAAATAAACACAAGCACCCAATACTAACCTATGGATCATACTCCATATAGAATTAGTAGCAGGTTTATTGGAGATAAAAGAAATAATACTTGCCCAATCATTTGAGATACCCTCAAGTTTAGCCATAAGTTTACACTTTTCCCACAATTTCTTCGAAAAAGGGCAAGAGAAGAACAGATGACTGTGAGATTCAGGTTCTCGATTACACAGATAACACACCCTACTCTGAATATCCATCCACTTAGAAATTTTATCAAGAGTTTTCAACCTGCCCTTAATCGCAACCCATTGAATAAACGCCTGCCTAGCGATACACTGAGAATACCAAACATGTCTATACCAAATAACTTTCGGGCAATCCTCTCTCACAGCTTTCCACACCTCTTTAACAGAAAACTCCTTATCCTTTCCATTTTTATCAATCCAAATAGCTTTATCTTCCACATCATTCTTCAACTTAGGAACCGGAATATTGGTAACTTCACTAAACCTATCATCCCACTCAATTGGCCAATCCCATTCATTATCCTTCACCATATCTCTGATTTTAGCTTTTAAGCTCAAGTTAGCTTTTACAATAATTCTATGATTAATAAGCCTAATAAGTGGACCAGAAGGATTCCACTTATCAAACCATAAATTACAATCCAACCCATTACCAACCTTAACATACACAAACTTATTAACTTTGTCCCTAAGATCCAATAAACTATTCCAACTCCAAGAATAACCCCTGTATATCTCCGGATCCTAAATATTTCCACCCTTTAACCAATAAATATTAACCCAACTAACCCATATAGATTTCTTTCTACAAGCAATGTTCCAAAGGTGTTTGGCCATAAGAGCAACATTCCACAGATGAGCAGATCTCAAGCCCAACCCCCCTTGACTCTTAGGTTTACAAACCTCTTTCCACGCAACACTTGCCATTCCCCTAACAGATTCCCCTCTAGTCCACAGAAATTTCTTAAGAATTCTATCAATATCATTACAAGTCTCCTTAGGTAACATGAAAAGGGAAGACCAATAGACTTGAAGTGAATTAAGAATAGAAGAAATAAGTTGTAGTCTACCAGCGAAAGAAAGTACCTTGTTTCTCCAATCCCCAATTCTTTTCTTAATCACTTCAATTATGCACTTGCAATCATTAGCAGACAATCTTTTAGACACCAACGGTACACCCAAATATCTAATAGGTAGGACTCCTTCCTTGAACGGCATAACCAAACTAATATCAGCTTTCACAGGTTCAACAACATTACCAAAAAAAGCCTCACTTTTCGCCAAACTTGGAAGCAAACCAGAACTTAGACAGAATTCATCCAACCCTCTTCTTAAAACTGACGCAGAAATAAGATCACCATGACAAGGCATCAACAAGTCATCCGCAAAACACAAGCTGCTAATCTTTAATTCTTTACACCCCCAGTGGTATTTAAAAAGTTTCTCAGCCCTTATTTGCCTCATAACCATCAGATTTAGCACCTCCATAACTAAAGTAAAAAGATACGGGGAAATGGGGTCTCCTTGTCTCAAACCTCTACCAGCTTTAAAGTATCCGTTAGGCTCACCATTAATTCAAACAGAGAACGAAGCAGTTGTTAGACACACCATGATCCAGTGTACCATAATAAGGTGGAACCCAAAACATTTAAGAATGAATTCAAGAAACTACTAATTAACGGTATCATACGCTTTTTGTATATCTATTTTAAAGGCACACCTACTAGACCCACTCCAAGACTTCCAATTATATCCCCTCATAAACTCTTGAGCTAAAAGTACATTATCACTAATTTGCCTCCCCGGGATAAACGCACTTTGGTTCTCACCAACCAGCTCACTTAACACACCTTTAATCCTATTAGTAATGATTTTACTAATAGTTTTATAAACCACATTACAACAACTAATAGGCCTGTAATCAGAGACATATTTGGGAGAAATGATTTTACGGATTAAAGAGATAATGGAAGCGTTAACCTCTCCAAGAAGTTTTCCACTTCTGAAAAACTCTTTGATAGCCGCACAAGTATCATAACCCACCACCTTCCATGCAGCTTTGAAAAACTTAGATGTATAACCATCTGGACCTGATGCTTTGTTATCCTCAATGTCAAATAAAGCAGCCTTCACCTCCTCATCAGAAACAGGCTTGATAAGGTCAAAAGCAACTTCAGCATCCGATTTTTTTAGTGAATAATGTGTGAGGCTCTTCAATCGGATAAACTTCACCACAGGTACCAAAGAAACTTTTGAAATGTTAACAAACTTGTTAACCATATCACCACCATGAAGAACATTACCATCCATGTCATGAACATCTTCAATCCTACTCTTAATAACTCTACTCTTCACCACATTATGGAAATACGCACTGTTGAAGTCCCCCTCTTTCAACCACTGAATCTTAGACTTCTGTTTCAAAAGCAATTCCTCATCTAATAACGCTCTCTTATAGGCAGCAGCATATAACGACTCTTCTTCCTTTAAGAAGCTATTAGAAGGATCATTACCCAAAGAACTTTGAACCCTATCCAACTCTTCTTTTAACAGCTTAACCTTAACACAAACATCCCCATTTTTCTTATTAAGATCTCTCATATGTTTTTTCATTAATTTCAACCTCTTAGTAAGAATATACATAGCATATCCTTCCACTGGGACATTCCACTTACTCTCAACAACATCCAAAAACCCCTTCTTCTCAGTTAAATAGTTCATGAATCTAAAAGCTTTATTCTTCTTACCTTCAACCTCAGGAACAACCAGAACAGCCGGGGAGTGATCAGAGATATTGAAAGGCAGAAAGTTCGAAAAAGACGCAGGATAATCATCTACAAACTTAGCATTAGCCATAACTCTATCAAGCTTTTTAAGGACACCACAACTAGGATCATTCCTTTTTTGGATCCAAGTAAAAAACATCCCAGTAATCTTGACATCTTCAATACCTAAAAAGTCTACACAATTTCTAAAATCTTGAACTCCAAAACTTTTAACCCTAATACCATTAGAATTTTCGTTATAGTCAAGAATAACATTAAAGTCGCCAAGCAAAACCCACGGACAACTACCAGCCAGACTATAGTAATCCCAAAGATTCTCCCATAGCAACTTCCTATCCTTAACATTAGTCTCCCCGTATACAAAAGAGACATATATCGGTTTATCATCACACAACCTTCTAACTAGAAAGTGCATCACTTGGCTATTCTAAGAGATCAGTTGGGCGCTTAAAACAGTATGATCCCACCCAACAACTATTCTACACCCCTTTTTACTATCCACAGAATTCGACACCCAAACCCAATTACCAAAAACCTCATCACATACGTTATTCACAAACTTCTTCCTTAATTGTGTTTCTATAATACCACACATACTAATATTATTACTATAGATAAATTTCTTGACTTCATTTTGTTTCAGGGAATTACACATTCCCTGAATATTCCATGAAGCAATTTTAGTCACCATATTAAACTTGGGATGAGACAGATGCCATATTACCTAGCATCTGAGAATCCACACCAACAACCACATTTGAAACTTCATCCTTAGTAATGAAATCTGCAGTACCATGGGTTTCCGCTGCAACTTCATCTTTAATACCATCTATAACATCTTCATAAAACTGGTCCTGCATCATTTTATCCACCTTATGACCCATAATGGACTCATAATGTTGGATCATTTCCTCTGTCCAATTTTCCTTGACTGCATCAGTCAATTCTTGTTCATTCAAACAGAATAAATCAACCTCTGCAATCTGTTTTAATTTCACCCATTGCATAATCTCGGACAACTTATCTCTATATATATCATCATAAACCTGTATAAAGGCTTGGTTCTGAGTAAGATCATTACCTTTCATTAATTCCACGGTTTTCTTTTCTGCTTCCTCCTTAGCAATCATCGCCACATTCCTATTACCATAAACTATATCTTTTTGTAGTTTTGCAATCCTCCCCTTTAGTTCCCCAATTTTAGTAGCCTTTACCTTCGCAACCTGAGATTCTTCCCAAAACGATATCAAATCATCAGTCCATCTACTCTTATCATCATCAGATATCTTCATATCTAACATACAAGCCATATCAATTTTCTTCTTCATATACTCCCATTCCTGACTTCCTACTTCAATTTTATCATTAGCCAACACATCAAACTTATTACTTGTTTTAATAACTTCTTGTTCCACTTTCTTATCCTTGCCATTTCCACTAATTCCAACATTATTCTTCTTTTTCTCATTCTCAGTCACATTTCTTTCATTCCTCATAACATCTTCTCCATTCTTCTTCTCAACACTACCTCTAACAGGAGCCTCTTTAACATTAACACCAATATTAAATCTTTGAGCCATTCCTCCTCTTCCATTTAATCTACCTCTGCCTCTATAATTAAACCCACCCCGATAACCATAACTCTGAATACCACTAGGCCTGCTGGTACTGGCACCATTCTTATCCACTTTCCTCGTTCATGCCATACTTCCTTCTCCTTATTCTTCTCAGTTACACTAGAAACCTTAGGCGTCTTCTCTGCTACTTCCTTAACCAACTCCTCCTCAGTCCATACCCTAACCTTACACCCTTTATACTCGTGCCCAAACACTTTACAATGAGTACATAACGGTGGTCTCCAATCATATCCAACCCTCAAATTCATAGACTTACCCAACTTATTATAACAAATCTCTACGGACTCAGCAAGCTCCCTAGACGCATCCACCTCCACAAGTACTCTAGCAAAACTCGCTCTCCCATATGCTCTTAAACACATAGATTTTGTTATCCTATCCATAATAATAGGATTTCCAACACTACTAGCAATCCTGCTAATGCCCTCAGTATTCCACGCTTCTAACGGCACATTGTAAATCTTCACCCATATAGGAACTTTTGATGGCTCAGGTTTCACCATACACAATCCTGCTTCCCACTTCTGAACAAAGAATGGCTTTCCATCAACTAACCATGGGCCATTCTCAAGTACATAATTCAACCCTTCATCAGATTTGAAATTAATAAAATGAAGACCACATTCATTGACTAAAATTTCATCAACATGATATGGCCTCCACATCCTTCTAAGATGCCCTGATATTTCCCTATAACTCATATTCACACCCACAAAGTAACCCACTAAAGTCATACACCAGTTCTTGCTTCCTACCTCAATAACCGGATCCATATCAACCACTTTTCTACCAAATTCATTAAACCTTAATGGAAATTCAGACAATTTATTCCCCAAACCCCCAATAGTTCCCTGAAAAGCATTAATAAAAGAAATAGGTACTATCCACCATTTCAGTATCCTTTCCATTCATATTTCCACCATTGCTACCACTTTCTTTACCAACAACTTCACTTAAACTAGGCCATTTACTCCCACTATTCTCACCACTCTTACTAGTCAAATTCCCATCATTCAAAACAGTTTTGCCAACATTACTAGTGGTACCAACATTGTTCAAACCAGGGTTAAGTACAGGGTTCTCATGAAAAGGAACAAGCGTTTCATTAGGAACATTACTAGGTTTGCTAACAATGTTTTCAAAATTCTTAACCATACCATTAACCATACCATTACCCTTGTTAATAGCCACATACTTTTGAGAACTACCTTGTACACCAGCTACAGAACTAACACCAATATCACCTCCCCTAGACACATCAGTACTCTTCCCATTTACAACCTTCATACCCTGACTAACCACCCCTGTATCAGACTCCATAACAACCTTCTTCAAGCTTTGAGACCCACTCTCAAGCTCAACCTCAGTAACTTCCTCCTTAACCTCCAACTCCTCATCATTAGCTTCCATATCTTCAGTACCATCATCCTCATACTCTAAACCATCCATTTCTTTCATTAATTTCCTATTCCTAGCACTACCCTTCTTAGAACCCTTCTTAGACACCTTAGAAATCACATTAAAACCCTTCAAAGCTATTTTAACATCACTACTTGAATTCCTAGTAGTCCTTTTGGGACGTACAACATCATTTGACTGAATTGGGGGAGGTACGAAATTAGGGTTTATGGGATCCAGTTCATTCATGGTGGGATTGATGTTTGGTGGACACGAAATCAGAAATAGAAACTACATAATCAAAAATTTGAATAGCAGAAATGGATTTGGGGATAAGGATGGATGAAATGTTATTGATACGAGTGGATAACGGAAATAACTAAAAAATGAATGGTAATAAATGGAGAGATCCGGTTACTATTCTTATGAGATTATTATATCAAAACATAGATCATGAGCAGTAGATTCATAATCAAAAAACAATAATAAAATTCAATGGTTGGATTAAAAATAGATGATGAATTACTTAATAAAATTGCTTAGGGTTTTTAGAGAGAGAAAGTAAACTTTATACTATTTTTGTAATATACATACCATTTTTGTGAACTTTATACATTTTCTGCAAAAATTAATTTTAGTTAACTTTTACACAATGTTTATATACATTATACTACTTTTGTAACTTTTAATCACATTATTTTGAATTTATACCCATTATTGAAGTGTGCATTATTTAAGTGAGTTATTTTCGAGCTTCGTACTTATGTACTAGTTTTCAAAATTTAGGTTTACTTTAGCAATTATGATATATGTGACTAAAATCTCTCGATCAATTCCGAATATAGAAGACACAAATATCATATTTGTTATCTCAAACCAAACATTTTAAACAAAAATAAGGAGAGACTGCAACACCGCAACAACACATGACCGACAAGGATAACTATTGTGGCTCATGGGTGTTATTTTCGAAGGCTGAAAATTTTACTTTATGAAGAAACTAAGCTATATATGTAAACCAACTAAATTACTATAACACAAACATAAACCCAATAGATCTAAGTATATTTTTTAGCAACCTATTATCGGATGTTTAAAGTCAATTATATTAAGAATCAATTCTCAAAAAACAAGACGTATTTTAATTTTATGAATACACCAAAAAACCAATACTGCACCCTCTTTTATGGAATTCATTAGCCGTTTTATAAGCATTACAATGTTTAAGCAAATTATATTTAGGGTTTGGGGTTTGGGGTTTCGAGTTTGGGATTTCAAGTTTCAGGTTACGGCTTTTGGGTTTCGGGTTTCGGGTTTTGGGGTCTCGGGTTTCGGGTTTTAGGTATTGGGTTTGGGGTTTCGGGTATTGGGTTTAGGGTTTCGGGTTTGGGGTTTGGGGTTTCGGGTTTCGAGTTTCGGGTTTCGGGTTTTGGGTTTTGGTTTTGGGTTTCGGGTTTCGGGTTTCGGGTATCGGGTTTCGGGTTTCGGGTCTGGGGTTTGGGGTTACGGGTTTGGGGTTTGGGTTTGGGGTTTCTGGTTTCTAGTTTCGGGTTTAAGGTTTCGGGTTTGGGGTTTTGGGTTTTGGGTTTCGGGTTTCGGGTTTCAGGTTCCGGGTTTTAGGTTTTGGGTTTCCGGTTTTGGGTATCGGCTTTGGGGTTTCGGGTTTTGAGTTTCGGGTTTCAGGTTTGGGGTTTTGGTTTGGGGTTTGGGGTTTGGGGTTTGTGGTTTTGGATTTGGGGTTTGGGGTTTCGGGTTTTTGGTTTCTAGTTTCGGGTTTCGGGTTTCGGGTTTAAGGTTTAGGGTTTGGGGTTGGGGGTTAGGTGTTGGGGTTGGGGGTTTCGGGTTTTTGGTTTCTAGTTTTGGGTTTGGGGTTTAGGGTTGTGGGTTGGGGGTTGGGGGTTTCGGGTTAAAGGTTTCGGGCTTCGGTTTTTGGGTTTCGGGCTTAGGGTTTCAGGTTTCAGGTTTCGGGTTTCGGGTTTGGGTTAGGGGTTTGGCGTTTCAGGTTTCGGGTTTCGAGTTTCGGGTTTCGGGTTTCGGATTTCAGATTTCGTGTTTCAGGTTTCGGGTTTCGGGTTTGGGGTTTGGGGTTTCGGGTTTCGGGTTTTAGGTTTTGGGTTTTGGGTATCGGGTTTCGAGTTTCAGGTTTTGGGTTTAGGTTTGGGGTTTCAGGTTTCGGGTATCGGGTTTCGGGTTTCGGGTCTGGGGTTTCGGGTTACGGGTTTGAGGTTTGGGGTTTGGGGTTTCTGGTTTCTCGTTTCGGGTTTGAGGTTTCGGGTTTGGGGTTTTGGGTTTTGGGTTTCGGGTTTCAGGTTCCGGGTTTTAGGTTTTGGGTTTCGGGTTTCGGGTTTCGGGTATCAGCTTTGGGGTTTCGGGTTTCGGGTTTTGAGTTTTAGGTTTCAGGTTTCGGGTTTTGGTTTGGGGTTAGGGGTTAGGGGTTTGGGGTTTGGGGTTTGGGGTTTTGGATTTGGTGTTTGGGGTTTCGGGTTTCTGGTTTCTAGTTTCTAGTTTCGGGTTTTGGGATTCGGGTTTGAGGTTTGGGGTTTGGGGTTAGGTGTTGGGGTTGGGGGTTGGGGGTTGGGGGTTTCGGGTTTCGGGTTTTGGGTTTCTAGTTTCGGGTTTCGGGTTTGGGGTTTGGGGTTGGGGGTTGGGGGTTGGGGGTTTCGGGTTTCAGGTTTCGGGCTACGGTTTTTGGGTTTCGGGATTAGGGTTTCAGGTTTCAGGTTTCGGGTTTGGGGTTTGGGGTTTGGCGTTTTAGGTTTCGGGTTTTGAGTTTCGGGTTTCGGGTTTCGGATATCAGATTTCGAGTTTAGGGTTTGGGGTTTCGGGTTTTAGGTTTTGGGTTTTGGGTATCGGGTTTGGGGTTTGGGTTTTCGGGTTTCGAGTTTCGGGTTTTGGGTTTCGGGTTTCGGTTTCTGGTTTCGGGTTTGGGGTTTGGGGTTTGGGGTTTAGGGTTTAGGTTTTACAAACATAAGCCCAATAGATCTAAATAAGTTTTTAAGCAACCTATTTTCGGATGTTTAAAGTCAATTATATTAAGAATCAATAATCAAAAAACAAGATGTATTTTAATTTTATGAACACACCGAAAAACAAATACTGTACCCTCTTTTATGGAATTCATTAGCTATTTTATAAGCATTACACCGTTTAAGCAAATTATATACCTTGATAGTGATATTAATGCAACTTTTTTGCATGATGAAAATTTGTGAACTTTATACTATTTTTGTAATATATATACCATTTTGTGAACTTTATACATTTTTTGCAAAAATTAATTTTAGTTAACTTTTACAAAATGTTTATGTATATTATACTACTTTTGTGACTTTTATTCACATTATTTTGAATTTATACCCATTATTGAAGTGTGCATTATTTAAGTGAGTTATTTTCAAGTTTCGTACTCATGTACTTAGTTTTCAAAATTGAGGTTTACTTGAGCAATTATGATATATGTGACTAAACTCTCTCGATCAATTCCGAATATAAAAGATACAAATATCACTTTTATTATCTCAAACGAAACATATTAAACAAAACTAAGGAGAGACAGCAACACCGCAATAACACATGACCGAAAAGGATAACTATTGTGGCTCATGGGTGTCATTTTCGAAGGCTGAAAATTTTACTTTATGAAGAAACTAAGCTATACATGTAAACCCACTACATTACTATAACACAAAACATAAGCCCAATATATCTAAGTAAATTTTTTAGCAACCTATTATTGGATGTTTGAAGTCAATTATATTAATAATCAATTCTCAAAAAACAAGACGTATTTTAATTTTATGAACACACTAAAAAATCAATACTGTAACCTCTTTTATGGAATTCATTAGCCGTTTTATAAGCATTACAATGTTTAAGCAAATTATATTTAGGGTTTGGGGTTTGGGGTTTCGAGTTTGGGGTTTCAGGTTTCGGGTTACGGGTTTCGGGTTTCGGGTTTGGGGGTCTCGGGTTTCGGGTTTCGGGTTTTAGGTATTGGGTTTCGGGTATCGGGTTTGGGGTTTGGGGTTTGGGGTTTCGAGTTTCGGGTTTGGGGTTTTGGGTTTAGGTTTTGGGTCTGGGGTTTTGGGTTACGGGTTTGGGGTTTTGGGTTTCTGGTTTCGGGTTTGAGGTTTTGGGTTTGTGGTTTTGGGTTTTGGGTTTCGGGTTTCGGGTTTCAGGTTCCGGGTTTTAGGTTTCGGGTATCGGCTTTGGGGTTTTGGGTTTCAGGTTTCGGTTTGGGGTTAGGGGTTTGGGGTTTGGGTTTAGGGTTTAGGGTTTTGAGTTTTACTTGAGCAATTATGATATATGTGACTAAACTCTCTCGATCAATTCCGAATATAAAAGACACAAATATCATCTTTGTTATCTCAAACCAAACATATTAAACAAAAATAAGGAGAGACTGCAACACCGCAACAACACATGATCGAAAAGGATAACTATTGTGGCTCATGGATGTCATTTTCGAAGGCTGAAAATTTTACTTTATGAAGAAACTAAGCTATATATGTAAACCCACTTCATTACTATAACACAAACATAAGCCCAATAGATCTAAGTAAATTTTTTACCAACCTATTATCGGATGTTTAAAGTCAATTATATTAAGAATCAATTCTCAAAAAACAAGACGTATTTTAATTTTATGAACACACCGAAAAACCAATACTGTACCCTCTTTTATGGAATTCATTAGCCGTTTTATAAGCATTACAATGTTTAAGCAAATTATATTTAGGGTTTGGGTTTTCGAGTTTGGGGTTTCAGGTTTCGGGTTTTGGGTTTCGGGTTTCGGGGTCTCGGGTTTCGGGTTTTAGGTTTTGGGTTTCGGGTTTCGGGTTTGAGTTTTGGGTTTTCGGGTTTTGGGTTTCGGGTTTGGGTTTGGGGTTTGGGGTTTGGGTTTGGGGTTTCAGGTTTCGGGTTTCCAGTTTCGGGTTTCGGGTTTCAGGTTTCGGGTTTCAGGTTTCGGGATTCAGGTTTCGGGTTTTGGGTTTGGGGTTTGGGGTTTGGGGGGTTTGGCTTTGGGTTTTGGGTATCGGGTTTGGGGTTTGGGTTTTCGGGTTTCGGGTTTTGAGTTTCAAGTTTCGGGTTTTAGGTTTCGGGTTTCGGTTTCAGGTTTCGGGTTTGGAGTTTAGGGTTTAGGGTTTACAAACATAAGCCCAATAGATCTAAATAAATTTTTAAGCAACCTATTTTCGGATGTTTAAAGTCAATTGTATTAAGAATCAATAATCAAAAAACAAGATGTATTTTAATTTGATGAACACACCGAAAAACCAATACTGTATCCTCTTTTATGGAATTCATTAGCTATTTTATAAGCATTACACCGTTTAAGCAAATTATATACCTTGATAGTGATATTAATGCAACTTTTTTGCATGATGCAAATTTGTGAACTTTACACTATTTTTGTAATATATATACCATTTTGTGAACTTTATACATTTTTTGCAAAAATTAATTTTAGTTAACTTTTACACAATGTTTATGTATATTATACTACTTTTGTAACTTTTATTCACATTATTTTGAATTTATACCCATTATTTAAGTGTGCATTATTTAAGTGAGTTATTTTCAAGTTTCGTACTCATGTACTTAGTTTTCAAAATTGAGGTTCACTTGAGCAATTATAATATATGTGACTAAACTCTCACGATCAATTCCGAATATAAAAGATACAAATATCACTTTTCTTATCTCAAACCAAACATATTAAAAAAAACTAAGGAGAGACAGCAACACCGCAACAACACATGACCGAAAAAGACAACTATTGTGGCTCACGGGTGTCATTTTTGAAGGTTGAAATTTTTACTTCATGAAGAAAGTAATCTACATATGTAAACCCACTACATTACTATAATACAAACATAAGCCCAATAGATCTAAGTAAATTTTTTAGCAACCTATTCTCAGATGTTTAAAGTCAATTATATTAAGAATCAATTCTCAAAAAACAAGACGTATTTTAATTTTATGAACACACCGAAAAACCAATACTGTACCCTCTTTTATGGAATTCATTAGCCGTTTTATAAGTATTACAATGTTTAAGCAAATTATATTTAGGGTTTGGGGTTTCAGGTTTCGGGTTACGGGTTTTGGGTTTCGGGTTTGGGGGTCTCGGGTTTCGGGTTTTAGGTTATGGGTTTGGGGTTTCGGGTATCGGGTTTCGGGTTTCGGGTTTGGGGTTTGGGGTTTTGGGTTTCGGGTTTCAGGTTTCGAGTTTCGGGTTTCGAGTTTTGGGTTTAGGTTTTGGGTTTCGGGTTTCGGGTGTAGGGTTTCGGGTTACGGGTTTGGGGTTTGGGGTTTCTGGTTTCTGGTTTCGGATTTGAGGTTTCGGGTTTGGGGTTTTGGGTTTTGGGTTTTGGGTTTCGGGTTTCGGGTTTCAGGTTCCGGGTTTTAGGTTTTAGGTTTCGGGTTTCGGGTATCGGCTTTGGGGTTTCGGGTTTCGGGTTTCGAGTTTCGGGTTTCAGTTTTCGGGTTTTGGTTTCGGGTTAGGGGTTTGGGGTTTGGGGTTTCGGGTTTCTATTTTCGGGTTTGAGGTTTGGGGTTTGGGGTTAGGTCTTGGGTTGTGGTTGGGGGTTGGGGGTTTTGGGTTTCTAGTTTCAGGTTTCGGTTTTCGGGTTTCGGGTTTGGGGTTTGGGGTTGTGGGTTGGGGGTTGGGGGTTTTGGGTTTCGGGTTTCGGGTTTCGGGCTTCGGTTTTCGGGTTTCGGGCTTAGGGTTTCAGGTTTTAGGTTTCGGGTTTCGGGTTTTGGGTTTGGGTTTGGTGTTTGGGGTTTGGGGTTTCAGGTTTTGGGTTTCGAGTTTTGGGTTTCGGGTTTCGGATTTCAGATTTTGGGTTTTAGGTTTCGGGTTTCGAGTTTGGGTTTGGGGTTTTAGGTTTTGGGTATCGGGTTTGGGGTTTGGGTTTTCAGGTTTCGGGTTTCGAGTTTCGGGTTTCGGATTTCGGTTTCGGGTTTCGGGTTTTGGGTTTCGGGTTTGGGGTCTGGGGTTTAGGGTTTAGGGTTTACAAACATAAGCCCAATAGATCTAAAGAAATTTTTAAGCAACCAATTTTCGGATGTTTAAAGTCAATTATATTAAGAATTAATAATCAAAAAAAGGATGTATTTTAATTTTATGAACACATCAAAAAACCAATATTGTACCCTCTTTTATGAAATTCATTAGCTATTTTATAAGCATTACACCGTTTAAGCAAATTATAAACCTTGATAGTGATATTAATGCAATTTTTTTGCCTGATGCAAATTTGTGAACTTTATACTATTTTTTTTTTTTTTTTACTTAAAGGTAAATTTATTAAGTAAAGGAAGCCAAACGGCCGAACAAGACAAACAAGTGCAAAGTGTTAATAAAAGACTAGGACACTTCCCTAGCTTCCACACTAAAGCACCACCAAAAAAAACAATGGCATTGGACATATCCCTAGCTCAAATACAAAATGAGAAGTAACAATCACTAGAACCAGTAATCACATACAAATAACTAGAAAGCAAGATGAAAGAAATGAGTCAAATTCAAACTGGAAACCCAAGTATACTTCTGCATCATCAGAAATCCAAGGGACTAACCAAGGACCTCCAAACCAGCATAATATACATAAGCTACCATAAATCAACAACTCATTACCCATCAAAGCAATAAAGAAAAACAGTCCATGGCATCCAAAATAACAAAAACTGTTGGGATCATACTTTTGTATTTAGTCAAGTCTCGGTCATTACATTTTGTAATAGGTTGCTTTAGTATTTATTTCATTTAGTTTATGTTACATGGCTTATGTGTTAAAGCCCTATGGGCCTTAAAGCGCACAAATTAACAGATAAGGAAGGAAGGGAGTGTTGCCCTAACTCCTTCCTTATAAATAGAGAGCTTATGTAAACATTTCATTTTGTTGGTTATTTGATTATCTTAAGGAAACTCTTGCACTCTCACCTTTCATATTGTCTCATAATCAACCAATCTCATTTCTCATCTTATTTCTTTCTAAATCATACTTGTGTTTACAAAATGGTGACCTAACAAGTGGTATCATTCGCCTAATAGAGATTGAAGTGTTGTTCTTATTGTCTACGTGGGGTTTCATCATATTTCTTCATCTTTTTTGCCTTTTTCTTGGTTTCTTACACTCAAATCTTAAAGCTTGGATAAGTTTTAAGGTTAATATAGTGTTTAGAAGCTTAGATATTGCATAAAGTATTGATCTTTGATAGGTATTTAGGCTATTTTTTCATCAAAAAGTCATTTTTTGGATGAACAGTACATTTTACGCGTAAGTTGGTCGAAAAAAAGTACTAATTCCAGCTGTCTACAGTGTTTTTTGGTCGGTTTACGCTTAAATTTTGGTCTAAACCCTTTTCTTACGCGTAAAATAGGTCTAAACCCTTTTCCTACGCGTAACTGTGGTTAAAACCCTGATCCTACGCGTAACTTGCTCATCTACGCCTTAAACCTACGCTTAAGTTAGATCCTACGCGTAAGTCTGATTTACGCGTAATTTGCCAGAATCTACGCTTAAGCTTCATCAACGATCTTCTCCTCGTGTAACGGTGACTCAGTACTTCCCTAGCTTGGATAAGTTAGTGGAATACTTCGACTACGGATATCTTTCAAGCTTGGATAAGTTTGAAAGATTTGTTTGGTTGTTTAAACCTTACGCATAAGTCTAAACTTACGCATAAGCCTAAGCTTACGCGTAAAGAGAAAACTTACGCATAAACTATTAGTTTACGCATAACCTACTCTTTACGCATAACCTAAAGTTTACGCATAAGATTAAGTTATGTGTAAGAATTGAACTTACTCCAAGGATTTTGGAACTTACTCAAAGGAACGTGCATTTCAATCTTCTGCAAAGATCCATTTCTACACAAGTGTTCTAAGATGTCTCAACCACCTAATCATTACTTCCCTCATATTCAGCAACCTCTACATCAGCAGTCTCAGCAACCTCAACATCAGCAGTATCAGCAACAACAATACCTCCCGCACCATATGAATCAACAACCTTCTCAAAAACAAACATACAATCCACTACATCATTACCTAATGATGCAACAACATCAGATCATTCCTCAACAACAACCATATCAAGTGCTACAACAAACCACTCAGTTTTCCTCCAAACAACCTCACTGGTTTGACAGAATGTGTGAAGTTATTACAACTCAACAATCCCGACATGAGGCAGGATCACTTGAAACACCTCCAATGCTAACACCTGGGAATTATGTTCAATGGTCAAGTCGATTCTTAAGATTTCTTGAATTAAAGAAACCTCATGGGAAGTTCTTAAAGTAAGTGATACTTGAAGGACCATTTGAGTGGCCAACAAGATTTGAAGCTGGTGATCCACATGCTGATCCTCCACGTCCTCCTGGTGATAGACCCCTTCCAGAATCTGCACTCACTGAAGAACAGAAACTACATCGTGAAGCTGATCAGTATGCAATGGCTTATATACTTCAAGGTATACCTAATCCGATCTATCGAAGTGTCAATGCTCAGAAAACAGCCAAAGCTATGTGGGAACACGTTCATCTCCTTATGGAAGGAACTCAATTGAACAAAGATGACATGGAATCCAAGCTATACATGGAATACACTGACATCACAATTGAACCTGGAGAGTCACTTGAATCCTACTATCATCGTTTCACAAATGTGGTCAATGATCTGGAACGTCACAAAATCACAGTACCAAGGATCGCTGTGAACTCCAAATTTGTTGGTAGTATTGGCCCTGATTGGCATAAATATGTGACATTTGTTCGTCAAACGAAGAATCTTCATGATGCTCCATATGGCTTGTTGTATGATTTTCTGAAACACCATGAACCTGAAGTGGAAAAAGATAGAGCTCTACGAGGAGGATACACACCAACACCAACACCAAATTCTTTGGCTCTCGTAGCTCAATCTCCCTATGCTCCACCACCACTGTCAAATCATGCATATGTTCAAGAGCAGAACTACTTCAGTTATCCACAATCTTCCACCTCGAACCAAATGGTCCCTTATGATTCATCTCCACAAGATTCTTCTACTCAACTTGTTTCGTCAAACAACAATGATGCTGTGTACTACTCCAACTCCAATGATGATGACGATGATGACTTTAATACGTTGAATCAGGGACTTGCTCTTATTGCTCGTGCTTTCAGCAAATTCTCCAACAAAACAAACAACCATCAACGTTCATCTTCTAACACAAGGAATCAAGCTGTGGTTAATGATGGAAGAGTGGAAATTCAGAATCGTAGCTATGGTCGATCTGGTTCAGGAAGCTCTTCAGGAAATTATGGGAATGGTCAGAGGTTTAGTAACAATGGAGGGTTCAGGAACAACTCAGGATCCTCTCAGCAAAGGTCTGAACCAGTTGCAACTAGAAACTCCAACTCAGGGAATGCAGTATGGTGCTATAACTGCAATGAACAAGGTCATATTGCTACAGCATGTCCCAAACCGAGAACTCGGGGTAGTAAGTTTCACAAGCAGGCATTACTCATGGCTCTTCAAGATGAAAAAGATGGACATTTCCCTGAACAGGACAACAACTTCATGGCAAATGTGAACAATGATGATGACATGGAAGATCTGGAAGCCAATGCTGCTGTGATGCTTATGGCCAACATGCAGGAACTCCAGCTTAATGATTCAGGTCCAGTGTATGACACTGACGGCTTGTCTCAGGTACATGACCTAAAAGCATGCCTAATACATGAAATAGTCTCACCTTCTGCTTCTGAATCAGATATGGCGCAAGTTGTTCCATCTAAATCATCTTCATCCTCTCAAAAAGATGAACAAATAAGCACAGTTGTCATATTCGATGATGACACAGTTGTTTCATTTGATGATCCTCTTGAGAATGATAAACATGATAATTTAGAACAACATGAACCATCATTTGATCCAGACCCTGACCTCATATTGTTATCTAAACAACTGGATGCTCAACAATTGCAAATCATTAAATGCAACGAAAAAAATAAAGTTTTAAAAGAAAAAAATGCGTCACTTGCACGAGACATTGAATGTTATAAAATTCAGCTTTCAAATCAGGAAGAAAAGATTACACATGCTAAAAGTTTTGAAAAAGATTTTCAAGATTCTTACAACAAAGAACAAGATCTTCAACGTAAAATGCAAGATTTAATTGAGTCAAACGGAAAGTTGATTTCGAAACTTGAAAGTGAGAAGTGTGAATTGAAAATGCAAGTTGAACGTCTTCAAAGAGACCTTTCAAAAACAGAAACAGAATTGTCAAATTGCAAAAAGGAGTTTTGTGAACATAAAACACGAAAAAGGAAGTATATAGATGACTTACTTGGTGATATTGTTGATCTTGAAAAACAACTCAAAGAATTTCGTCACATTGTTTACAAACACGGGAACTCTGTCACAACAATTCAGAAATTTGCTTTAAAACCGAGACCCGATAAAGGATTTGCACTTTGCGATTTCAAATCAATGTTTCTTCACACAGCATTTAAAGAAAATCCCCAGATTTACAGTATTGATCATATGTTTGATAATACAATTGTGCGTGCTGTTGTTTTTGATACTGAGGAAGAAGAAGAACTTGAAGACGAGAGTCGATCAAAAATGAGTTATGTTCAACACTGGACACCATATGACTATTCAAAAGCTCCACCTCTTTCCAAATCTTTTGTTACTCAAAAGGATTTACCTAAGAAATCATGGTTTATCGAAGAGTCATATGTTTCATCTCATAATGAGGCCCCTATCCAAACTGTAGCACAAATAAATGGTCCTTTACCATCATCCGGTGAACTTTCACCTTTACCAAAAACGTGTCGTGTCTTAAATTATTTCAAAACTTTTATGGAAGACATCGAAATTTTGGAGGAAACAATTGAACGTAATTCTGAAATTAAAATTGAAACTTTTCAATCCGCTTACGAGCGAGAAAAGAGAGATATTTTTCAAAAACAAATGAAGCCAATTGTTCAACACCTCCGTCTATGTGCTACACGTTGGGATCAGGAACTTCAAAAGGAGGTCAAAAATATGATAAACGTTTTCAATGCAACTGAAAATGACATTTTGATTCAAAAGCAAAGTAATAGAGTTTTAAAAAATGATGCTGATCGACTCTTGGAACAAGTTCTCAATGCTGATATTTTGTCTGTTATCATGAATGATCTCTATAAATCTGGTACTTCTATGCTTATGGATGATCTTTGTGTTGATAATAACTTGTTGAATGAGGAAATTGAGACACTTAAACAGGAAAATGATAAGTTGAGAATTAAAAATGATGATGTGACAAAACAATTTTCAAAAGAAATTTTTCAACTCAATCAAAGGCTTGAATGGTGTCAAGCTAAAAGTCTTGAAAGGGAATTGAAGTTTCAAAGTCAAAATGTTTCAAACTCTTGTCAGATTTGCAAAAACAACGAGTCTTTAAAAGGTTTGTGTCTCCGATACGAGAAAGAAATTGCGGATTTAAAAATTGAAAACGCCGAATGGCAACAAAACCGCGATGACATCAAATATTGCAATGGTTTACTTGAGTCTGAAATTCAGGACAAAAATCACATCATCATTGATTTGAAAGAGAAAATCAAGCTAATTCAAAAAGGAAAGTTTGCTGACACCACAGTAATAACACCAGGAATGTATCAGGTAGACAAAACTGATAAAGGAAAGGTTGTTCAAAACACTAATGTTGATAACTCCACTTCTACAGGACTAGTATCCACTACTAGCGTTAGCAGACCCAAGCGAAAAAGTAAAAAGAAGAATAGGATCTCGCAACGTAAGAGAGGACACCTAGAAGCTGAAGAAGTAGAAGACCAACTTAGGAACTTGAATAACACTCATGTTGCATCAGATTTAGATTCTAATCTGGCAAATTGTAATCAAAATCTAAATGTAACGAATGATGAACCTTTGAATGTTTTGAATATTAATGCATCTTGTGTGTTTTGTCGTAAAAGCGTATCATCTGGTGATCATACAAAATGTTTAGCTAATTCTCTTCTCAATCGTCATAAGAAACGTAGGACACGCATTCCTTATAGGCCCATTATTGCCTCTAAGTCTAACTTAGGAAAGCCGTCTTCTACGGTCTCTAATGATGCTGAAGTTACCCCCATAGGTGCCGAGAACAAATTTAGGAATCAGCCACCCACTAGTGCATATAACATTAAGAAAGCAAGAACTAGTTGGAATTGGCAACGTTGGTTACAACACAAACCAGACTTTAAATGGATTCCAAAATTGTTGAAAACCTGTGCTTCTAACCAACAGGAACCCACACATTCTTTGGGTTCCACCCTTACTTCTGTTCCATCTGTGTCTTCTTCTTGTGATGCAGGTAGTACAGATTGTTCTCTGGGTTGTTGATAGCGGATGCACCCGACATATGACAGGCAATCTCAAACTGTTACACAACTTTGTCTCAAAGTTTATTGGTACTGTCAGATTCGGGAATGATCATTACGCTCTAATCATCGGATATGGTGACTATATCAGCGGGAACATCGAAATCAGCCGTGTTTACTATGTGGAAGGCCTTGGACACAACCTTTTCTCTGTTGGTCAATTCTGTGATGGGGATCTAGAAGTTGCCTTTCGTGAGAAAACTTGCTTTGTTCGTGACTTACAAGGAAACGATCTTATGTCTGGCTCACGTGGCTCCAATCTTTATACTATATCAATGTCAGATATGATTGCTACATCTCCGATATGTCTTCTCTCCAAAGCAGAATCGACTAAATCTTGGTTATGGCACAAACGTCTTTCGCACTTGAATTTCAAAACAATGACTGACCTTGCTCGTCACAAACTTGTTGATGGATTTCCAAGATTCCGCTTTACCAAAGATCACTTATGCCCAGCCTGTGAACAAGGAAAAAGTACTCGAGCTCATTTTCCTTCAAAACCTTAACAAAGTACGAATCATGTTTTATAACTGCTTCATATGGATTTGTGTGGACCGATGCGTGTTCAAAGTATCAACGGTAAACGCTACATACTAGTAATTGTGGATGACTTCTCCAGATGGACTTGGGTTTATTTCTTACGAAGTAAAGATCAGGCTCCTTCGATGATCATCACCTTTCTCACTAAAATTCAAGTTCAGTTACGCAATACGGTACGAATAGTCAGAACTGACAATGGAACTGAATTTAAGAATCAGACACTTCGGTCATATTTTGAGAAAGTGGGAATTGAACATCAAACATCTATTCCTAGAAGCCCAGAACAGAATGGAGTTGTTGAAAGACGCAACAGGACGTTAGTGGAAGCTGCTAGAACTATGTTGATTAATGCTCAATTACCAGATTACTTATGGGCGGAAGCTGTTTCAACCGCATGTTATACCCAAAACCGTTCCATGATAACAAGACGCCATCGCAAAACACCTTATCAAATTGTTCACAAAAGAAAACCGAATATCGATTACTTTCATGTATTTGGAGCACTTTGTTATCCGAAAAATGATCGTGATGATTTAGGTAAACTTAAAGCAAAGGCTGACATAGGAGTGTTCGTTGGATACTATGAAAATTCTAAAGGTTTTCGAATCTGGAATCGTCGAACAGGAGAAATTCAAGAAACCATTCACGCTAATTTTGATGAACTAACACAAATGGCTTCTGAGCAACACAGCTTAGGACCCGAATTCAACCGTCTTAACTCTCCGGCATCTTCAGCTGAACCATTGCCACTCAACCGCAAAGAATTAGAAACCTTGTTTGCTCCACTATTTGATGACACAATTGAATACCGTCCTACTGAGGTCTCACCTAATTCCGCTGCTCAACCTGAAAACATTCCAGTACCAGACTCACCTCAACAAACTACCACAAGTGTTGAGAGAGACGGTCCTCCAATTGTGTCACCGTCTACAGCAGAACAAACTGGTTCTAACTCCCGCCATCCAGCTGAAGATCCAACACCACTATCAGTTCCACAAACCGCAGAGCATGATCCTGATGCGTTCTTTAATCCGTTTGCACCGGCTCCTACAGTTCCTGATATAGCTGAGTCGTCAACACGCAATTTGGATCCTGCTAACATGAGAGATACTTATCAACTACACCCTTCAACACACAAATGGACTCGAGACCATCCACTAGTTCATATTATTGGCCATCCAGATGCACCTGTCATGACAAGACAACGACTTCACACTGATGGAGAAACTTGCATATATGCACTCACAGTCTGTCACGAAGAACCTAAGAACATTAAAGATGCAATGACCTATGACAACTGGATCGAATCTATGCAAGAGGAATTTCAGCAATTCATAAGATTGGAAGTCTGGGAATTAGTTGAAAGACCTGACGGAGTCTTTGTCATCGGGTTAAAATGGATCTGGAAGAATAAGCTTGATGCTGAAGGAACTGTCATACGTAACAAATCACGTCTGGTGGCGAAAGGATACTCTCAACTGGAAGGACTTGATTTTGCTGAATCCTTTGCTCCAGTGGCTAGACATGAAGCTGTTCGGATCTTTTTGGCCTATGCTGCACACAGGAATATGGTGGTTTACCAAATGGATGTCAAAACAGCATTTCTTAATGGAGAACTCCGTGAAGAAGTTTATGTTAGCCAACCTGAAGGCTTCGTTGATCCTGAGCGTCCTAATCACGTTTACCGACTCAAAAAGGCACTCTACGGACTCAAGCAAGCCCCACGGGCGTGGTATGACAAACTGTCCACTTTCTTACTGGCCAATAAATTTTCTAAAGGATCAGTGGATCCAACACTATTTACAAAAACCCTCAGGGAGGACTTACTTGTTGTTCAAATATATGTCGATGACATTATTTTTGCCTCAACAAAAAGAAGTTACTCTAATGATTTTGCAAAATTAATGAAAGATAATTTTGAAATGTCCATGATGGGTGAACTTTCGTTCTTTCTAGGACTACAAGTTCATCAATCACCCCGTGGAATTTTTGTAAATCAGTCCAAATATGCTCTTGAAATCTTAAAGAAACATGGAATGATGTCTTGTGATACGTATAATACACCGATGGGCTATACCACAAAACTAGATGCTGACTTACATGGGACTCCCGTTGACCCTACCAAATACCGAAGTATGATTGGGTCCCTCATGTATCTCACAGCTAGTAGACCTGATATAGTATTTGCTGTCTACATGTGTGTAACACCCCCAAAATACCGCAGCGGAAGACTGTGTCACTGGGGTGCTACTTCATAATACAAAGTACAAGTTATAGAAAACGAACTCTAAATGAGACGTTTTGATTACAAACATGAGATTCCAAAGTATGATACATAAATGTATACAAAATATTTTGAATGGTAAATGATGAAAGCGTAAGTCTTCAGAATATGCAGCTTGACTCTAAGTTCCACGCACTAGCTATCGCCTTACTAACCTAAGATAAACATGCTAAAGTGTCAACACAATGGTTGGTGAGTTCATAGAGTTTGTCTTAAAACAGTTGAAAAGCCTTAAAAGAATATTCGCACAGCAAAGGCATCGTGAATCCACTCAGTTGCAAGTCCCGCCATAAGAGACTTGCAACCTGTGTGTTCACAACCCACTGCTAAAAGATAGTTTACATAATACACCGGATTATATTCACCCAAGGCCAGGAATATATGGCAATGGTGGGGGCATCTCCCAAATAGTACTACGACATCCAAGGTCAAGCATAGACACAAGGGTAGGGGAATCTTCCCATGAGTACTACCAATACCTCTCTGACAGAATAGAGTATTATGTATGCACGTAAATACGAATCTTGTATTTAAATTAAGCAAGTATAGTGTAACAAGTATGTATAACGCAATCAAGTATAATGCCAATCAAGTATAACACAATCAAGTATAAATGTTTAAGAGTATTTGTACAAGTAAGCAAGTAGTTGAGCATGTATCTCCCCCAAAGAGTTAAAACAAGTATGAAAAGAGTAGGGGCTATGACTCACCTTAAGCTTATGTAATGAGAAATGATAGTGGTAGTCGAATCACGAAAGTCTCTAAGAGCAGCCTATAATAGAACGTTGCGACTTAGGTTTGGAGTAACGTCTAAGAATACGAAGAATTGCCTATATATGTCTTGCATAATGTTCATGATGTAGTACTTAGTATATAGTGTAAGTCGTTGAATATAAGTGGTCTATGAAACATGTATAGGTTGTATATCTCTTACTACCGTTCGGGCCGACATAATTCAGAAGTCATGGAGTAAACGTTCGAGGAGCCAGGACACTATAATTCGTAAATCCACAACTCATCTCGACGGCTTACTTAATGAACTCTTCACATGAGGCTCCCTACTATTGTAGTATTTGATAACATATATATATATAAGCTTTTTGATCTTTAAAAGTTATATGGTCTTTAGCCGTGGCTTTGCCGTGACCTTGGTCATTGTTACCATGGTCTTGAGACTCAACCTTGGCTTTAGCCATGGTTGTGGTCTTGGCGTTAGGTCATTAGACCTCTTGGTCTCATCTAATTATAACCATTATATAGTTACTTTGGTCTAAAAATGGGCTGTTAAGAATTTGAAGAAAATTATCACTCAGAAAGCGTTTTCAGGGCTCGAGCTTCTTTGTTCCTGAACGAAAACGTCGTTCTGGACAACTTTCGTGTTTTAACTTTTTGATGAATCGGAACAGAAGGGTGACTTTCAAATTGGCAGAATGCAAAACAGTAGGTTATAGGCAGTTTCGGCGTTTTGGTGTCGCTAACTTCTTATGGCCGTATCTTTTGACTCGTGTACTCGTTTTGGGTGATTCAAATTGCAATGTTTTCCTTTCAAAACCCTCTTTAACAGTATGTAAGTGTTTCATATCATAGTTATACTACTTTGGTCGTGGTTCTCCATAAAAGTCACTAGTTTACTTGTTTAAATATCATAAGTTAACATATATATACATAACTTGTTTTACCCATTATTTATACATCATGAACACAATACAAAGACCATATATAGCATGAATGAAACATAATAAGCATGAAAATGATATTGAGCAAGAGGTATGTTAGGGTTTGCTTACAACTTTTGGCTTTCTAAAGAAAGGAAGTCAAGTATGAAACTAGGACACTAAACCTATGCTTGTAAACCCTTCACTTTAGTAACCCTTCTACCCTTGTATTGTTGAATGATTTGTGATGAAGGTTTAGGTGACTTGAGTGGATCTAAACTCAAGAGAATCACCAAAGGTTTCTAGGGTTTGGAAGTAGTTTGATGAATCAAAACTAAACTAGGGTTTCTATGTTGATGTTGCACTTGATTTCTTGAGATAATACTTGAAGTATAAGATCAAATGAAGAGAGCATGTGTTGTTTAAGGTGGTGAACGACTTATAGAGATGGGGAGGGCTTTTATAGTGAGTTGAGGAGGTTAGGAAGGTGCTAGGAAGTTGCCTAAACTTGGAGACCAAGATGTACACATGTAATGATCTAATGAACCCTTGGTGATCAAGTTTGCTTAATATACAAGTATCCTAAAGTCCAAGACTTATCACCAAGCCACCAAGGCTTGGTGAATCATCATATACACGTTCATATGATGGGAGGAGTGACTAGGTACTTAAACTTGGTATTATCTAGCTTACGGAGTGAGTTTTGGTCCCGGTAATCGCTAACGGTAAGTCATTAAGTCATGAAACTTAAAATCGGGTATCCTAAAAATATGAAACTTATAAATATGTTAGAACTTATCAATATAACCTATCTTAGCATATTAATGAGTGACAAGTTCTATCGGGTTGCTTAAACGCTGCTAAAACTGGAAACGCAGGTCTAAAACGCGTAATTCGCGTAAAACGCTGAACTGGAAAACGTAAAATTCCGAAACTTTTGGAATTGTCCTAAAATGAGAGAAAATCATATTTCTATTGTTTATAATGTTTTATGGACATATAGGGATGCTGGAATGACGTTTAAACCTAAAAGTAAATCTCGGACACGGCTTCGTGATTTTTGCAGAAATGATCCAGCGAGTGTCAAATTCTCGGATTATCATTAAAATAGTTTAACTTACGAGAATATGAAATAAAAATTTTGGATGTGAATAGTAAAAAGTGAATAGTAAAAAGTGAATAGTAAAATTTTCGGGAATAAAAGTTAACCTAAAAATGCGAATTGTTACAGTGTCTACCCCTTAAGGAGAACTTCGTCCCGAAGTTCAGTTGATGTTAACTACTTACAGTGTGTCTAAGAGAATTCGGGATCTCTAATATAGTGGTGTTTACTCTGATTCGTCTAAGGTTCTGGTTAAGGAGTTGTATCGGCTACAATTAAGCCCACTTATTTATAACACATTACTTACATAAAGAAGCGTCCAAATTTATGTAAGTAAGGTATCATAGACTTATGGTTTGGTGATTTAGAATTTCTTTATTTAAATGAAGAGGCGTCCCAATCCATTTAAATAAGGAGATTCTAAAACATCCTACTTAAGAATTTCCGACACAAAATCCGCCTTCTGAGGCCGATAGCAAGATAATCAAGTCATCAAATCCCTAAAGCTAAGCAATAATATTATTTAACTCAAATCTTGTGTCTCATCAAACAAGAACTGTCACAAGATCAAGTTAAATAATTAGTTATTACTGAGCTCCATGTTTTTAATGACTCGACTAATCTCTGGGGCTCCTTATAATACTAAAGTCACATCATCTAACAGCGTGGAACTAAACCAACAACTACCAAGAAGCATATGCGTATGTAGTGTGTGTAAGGCAAATAAAGAGAAGAGTCCTAACGTATATAGTAGTTATAGTCTAGGCACTAAATGCAACCTAGTTCTCTATAACCAAGGCTCTGGTACCAATCTGTAACACCCCCAAAATACCGCAGCGGAAGACTGTGTCACTGGGGTGCTACTTCATAATACAAAGTACAAGTTATAGAAAACGAACTCTAAATGAGACGTTTTGATTACAAACATGAGATTCCAAAGTATGATACATAAATGTATACAAAATATTTTGAATGGTAAATGATGAAAGCGTAAGTCTTCAAAATATGCAGCTTGACTCTAAGTTCCACGCACTAGCTATCGCCTTACTAACCTGAGATAAACATGCTAAAGTGTCAACACAATGGTTGGTGAGTTCATAGAGTTTGTCTTAAAACAGTTGAAAAGCCTTAAAAGAATATTCGCACAGCAAAGGCATCGTGAATCCACTCAGTTGCAAGTCCCGCCATAAGAGACTTGCAACCTGTGTGTTCACAACCCACTGCTAAAAGATAGTTTACATAATACACCGGATTATATTCACCCAAGGCCAGGAATATATGGCAATGGTGGGGGCATCTCCCAAATAGTACTACGACATCCAAGGTCAAGCATAGACACAAGGGTAGGGGAATCTTCCCATGAGTACTACCAATACCTCTCCGACAGAATAGAGTATTATGTATGCACGTAAATACGAATCTTGTATTTAAATTAAGCAAGTATAGTGTAACAAGTATGTATAACGCAATCAAGTATAATGCCAATCAAGTATAACACAATCAAGTATAAATGTTTAAGAGTATTTGTACAAGTAAGCAAGTAGTTGAGCATGTATCTCCCCCAAAGAGTTAAAACAAGTATGAAAAGAGTAGGGGCTATGACTCACCTTAAGCTTATGTAATGAGAAATGATAGTGGTAGTCGAATCACGAAAGTCTCTAAGAGCAGCCTATAATAGAACGTTGCGACTTAGGTTTGGAGTAACGTCTAAGAATACGAAGAATTGCCTATATATGTCTTGCATAATGTTCATGATGTAGTACTTAGTATATAGTGTAAGTCGTTGAATATAAGTGGTCTATGAAACATGTATAGGTTGTATATCTCTTACTACCGTTCGGGCCGACATAATTCAGAAGTCATGGAGTAAACGTTCGAGGAGCCAGGACACTTTAATTCGTAAATCCACAACTCATCTCGACGGCTTACTTAATGAACTCTTCACATGAGGCTCCCTACTATTGTAGTATTTGATAACATATATATATAAGCTTTTTGATCTTTAAAAGTTATATGGTCTTTAGCCGTGGCTTTGCCGTGACCTTGGTCATTGTTACCATGGTCTTGAGACTCAACCTTGGCTTTAGCCATGGTTGTGGTCTTGGCGTTAGGTCATTAGACCTCTTGGTCTCATCTAATTATAACCATTATATAGTTACTTTGGTCTAAAAATGGGCTGTTAAGAATTTGAAGAAAATTATCACTCAGAAAGCGTTTTCAGGGCTCGAGCTTCTTTGTTCCTGAACGAAAACGTCGTTCTGGACAACTTTCGTGTTTTAACTTTTTGTTGAATCGGAACAGAAGGGTGACTTTCAAATTGGCAGAATGCAAAACAGTAGGTTATAGGCAGTTTCGGCGTTTTGGTGTCGCTAACTTCTTATGGCCGTATCTTTTGACTCGTGTACTCGTTTTGGGTGATTCAAATTGCAATGTTTTCCTTTCAAAAACCTCTTTAACAGTATGTAAGTGTTTCATATCATAGTTATACTACTTTGGTCGTGGTTCTCCATAAAAGTCACTAGTTTACTTGTTTAAATATCATAAGTTAACATATATATACATAACTTGTTTTACCCATTATTTATACATCATGAACACAATACAAAGACCATATATAGCAGGAATGAAACATAATAAGCATGAAAATGATATTGAGCAAGAGGTATGTTAGGGTTTGCTTACAACTTTTGGCTTTCTAAAGAAAGGAAGTCAAGTATGAAACTAGGACACTAAACCTATGCTTGTAAACCCTTCACTTTAGCAACCCTTCTACCCTTGTATTCTTGAATGATTTGTGATGAAGGTTTAGGTGACTTGAGTGGATCTAAACTCAAGAGAATCACCAAAGGTTTCTAGGGTTTGGAAGTAGTTTGATGAATCAAAACTAAACTAGGGTTTCTATGTTGATGTTGCACTTGATTTCTTGAGATAATACTTGAAGTATAAGATCAAATGAAGAGAGCATGTGTTGTTTAAGGTGGTGAACGAATTATAGAGATGGGGAGGGCTTTTATAGTGAGTTGAGGAGGTTAGGAAGGTGCTAGGAAGTTGCCTAAACTTGGAGACCAAGATGTACACATGTAATGATCTAATGAACCCTTGGTGATCAAGTTTGCTTAATATACAAGTATCCTAAAGTCCAAGGCTTATCACCAAGCCACCAAGGCTTGGTGAATCATCATATACACGTTCATATGATGGGAGGAGTGACTAGGTACTTAAACTTGGTATTATCTAGCTTACGGAGTGAGTTTTGGTCCCGGTAATCGCTAACGGTAAGTCATTAAGTCATGAAACTTAAAATCGGGTATCCTAAAAATATGAAACTTATAAATATGTTAGAACTTATCAATATAACCTATCTTAGCATATTAATGAGTGACAAGTTCTATCGGGTTGCTTAAACGCTGCTAAAACTGGAAACGCAGGTCTAAAACGCGTAATTCGCGTAAAACGCTGAACTGGAAAACGTAAAATTCCAAAACTTTTGAAATTGTCCTAAAATGAGAGAAAATCATATTTCTATTGTTTATAATGTTTTATGGACATATCGGGATGCTGGAATGACGTTTAAACCTAAAAGTAAATCTCGGACACGGCTTCGTGATTTTTGCAGAAATGATCCAGCGAGTGTCAAATTCTCGGATTATCATTAAAATAGTTTAACTTACGAGAATATGAAATAAAAATTTTGGATGTGAATAGTAAAAAGTGAATAGTAAAAAGTGAATAGTAAAATTTTCGGGAATAAAAGTTAACCTAAAAATGCGAATTGTTACAATGTGCTCTCGCTATCAGTCCAAACCAACTGAAAAACACCTCAGTGAGGTCAAAAGAATCCTTCGCTACATAAAGGGAACCATTAACTTGGGAATCTGGTATCCGAAGGATTCTGGCTTTGAACTAATTGCTTTTTCAGATGCTGACCATGCAGGATGTTTAGACACACGCAAAAGTACATCTGGTGGATTACAATTTCTCGGAGACAAACTTGTGTCATGGCAATCAAAGAAGTAGGACTGCACATCACTGTCGTCAACAGAATCTGAATATGTAGCCATGTCCGCCTGTTGTGCTCAAGTCATTTGGATGAGATCACAACTTAAGGATTACGGCTACCTATTCAATAAGATTCCCATCTACTGTGATTCCAAAAGTGCAATTGCTATCTCCTGCAACACCGTACATCATTGCAAATCCAAACACATCGATCTCCGATATCACTTCATCAAAGAGCATGTGGAAAAGGGTACCGTTGAACTTTATTTTGTTGGGACTGAGTACCAATTGGCAGACTTACTTACCAAATCCTTAGCACCATCAAGGTTTGCTAGTCTAGTTCACCAAATTGGTATGCGATGTTTGACTCCAGAGGATCTGGAAAAGTTTTTAAAATACAATTGATCGTCAAACATCAAAACTATCTTTGTAAATATTTTTTTCAAAAAAAAAAAAAAAAAAATACAAAAATATAAAACCAATCAAAAGCTCAAAAATATTTTTGGTCATTTATCCTAAAAAAAAAAAAAAAAAAATGCAAGTATAAACCACCTCTTTCAACACTATTTTCTAAAATATCTTCAATCATTTAAAACAAGTGTTGAGGGGGAGGATAAGTAATGTTTTTCAAATTTCTCAAAAATATTTTGTTTCTTTATACTTGCATTTTACCAAAAAGATATACATTTTTTATAAGTGTTGATTCAAAAGTGTTTCGGGTTACTTTCCTTAACCAAGGTTTCAAATCATTCATAAATCAAAAGACTTCGGTCTAAGGTCAAGGGGAGTATATTCATCCAAAGATTGTTCTTTGTAAATGCTTTATGGAGTTATGTTTAAGTAAAAGTTAGAAGGGTATCGTGTCTACTCATGTAACTTAGGTTAAGGGACTAATATTGCCAACATGCGAAAGTTATTTTACCCTAGACTTAACCAGTTTGACCAACAGTAACTGCACTTTTCACCAAACACATTTAATACACAACTACTTGATCAAACGGCCACAAATCATCGTGCTAATCCAAGAACTTTACATCTAATCTGTAAGTGGTAACATGTTCTGATCATAATTCTAAACATGGGTTTTTAGTTTCATAACAATCCTACGGCTAAATCTTCCTAGATCTCTTAATTTCATTATAGAGTTATGCGTAGAATCTGGGCTTGATTTTAAGTGTGTTAGGATGAATTTTAGTTAGTGGGATTTGCTCATATGATACTACTAAACATGTTTGTGAACTCCAATCTCACCCAGAATCATCAATTGAGTGATTTGGATATTAGGGTTCATACGTATAGATTAGGGGTTCTTGATTGTGGATGTTTTGATAATGATTGATGATAGGGATAGCGTGTATTAGTGTTAAGGATCATATCCCAGTAGTTTAATTGCATCATAAACGTGTTAGAATCATTAATCTTTGATCTAGGGTTCTTCGACACTAGCAGTTTTGCTATTAAGATTTCATGGTCAGTTGTTGTTATAATTTGGACCATATGATCCTTAGGATATTTATCACACTCGCCCATGTCCAAATCATACCCAGAAACATGTTTGATTAAGGTTGTGATTAGTTGTTCATGCGTGTTTACGCGTTAAGTGGGATTTTGACATGTTTACGCTTTAAATGTGTGAATTAAGTGTGTTGGGTTAATTATTGATCAGTGGTAATGTTTGTACACTTTCAGGAAACATACAACTCGAATTTCAAAGGTGATTTTTTCTGGAAAAAGGCATTTCTACGCACAAAATATTCATCCTACGCGTAAGATTGAATCTTACGCGTAAGATTCGACACGTAGACAAACATTGTCTTGGATAAGACATTGTTTACGCATAAAAGAATAACTTACGCTTAAGTTGTTTCTTACGCGTAAGTCATGATCTTACGCATAAGTTTAAACCTACGCACAAGTTATATCTTAAGCTCAAAGTTCAATTCTTTGCCTAAGCTCTAATCTTACGCCTAAGATTTAATCCTACGCGTAAAATTAAGCCTACGCAGAAGTTGAACTTACGCGTAACATATAAAGTTATGCGTAGAAATTAAACCTACGCATAATTTCATTTCCTACGCGTAATATAAGTTATGCGTAGATCTTTCTACTTACGCGTAAACTTGTCAAATTCATGAAATTTTCTAAGTGTTGTAATATTTCCAATGTGTAATCTCTTGTAGTGATGAACTCATGTTGTAACCTAAGTGTTATAAGTTTCTATCATGTGATTAAAACATAAGTTTGTCATATAACAAAAGTTTTTCACACACAAACACCCATTGATCAATCAATAATGTGTTCATAATCTAGTACTTGAATGTTTGTGCTAACAAAGTATATCATTGCTATGTTTGTGATTGTTTATGATCAAACCAGATGGCAGAACACAATGACATTCCTTATGGACCTGAACCTGAACCCATACGTGCATGGGAAGACACCTTTCCTGAGAACTACTCCAGAAAGATAGGAAAGAACAATCTGAGAGTCAACTTCAACAACATTACATGCAATGAGTCTTCTTGCCTTGTTGCGGTAGATGCTCTTATCTATCACCCGTGCAAAGTTCTACTCACCAAATCTGCTGCAGTGGCATGCTTCTACATACATCAGTTTTGGCACACACTCCACTTGGACCTCCTTGAAGAATCCTTTACTTGTATGCTTCACATGAGACAAGTCACGGTCGACAAGGATCTTCTCCGTAGTGTTCTTGGACTTCCCGAACTTGAACCTAATGAAGAATATGACCAAGTTCCCAGTGAAGAAGAATTGATAGAATGGCTGAGAGATATTGGGTATGATGAGTCTGAAGAGGTAATGACTAGGCACTCTAAGGTCAATATCAGATTTCTTCCACAGCCTTGGAGAACTCTCTACATCATCATTGCCAAGTCACTATCAGGCAGAGACACAGGCCATGAACACCCTAAGCTCTAACATCTCAAGCTGTTTTGGGCTATTGCTAATGTCAAGAATGTTGATTATGCCAGCATTATCTGGGAAGACATTGTGTGGCACATACAACACAAGACGACCAATATTCCATTCGTCCGTTTCACCAAGCTTCTCATTGCAAGCTTCCTCCATGAATATGATGACATACCTCAAAGACTGAATGATGAGTTTCAACACACATACAAGAATGAGGACACACTTAAGGTCATCAAGAGAATGGATACTAGTACAAGGAAACAAGGAAAGAAACTTCCTGATTGCCATCTGACTAAGAAGGTTCAAGAATGCAATAACTACAAGTACTACCTTCAAGCTCTTGAAGCAGATAAAGTTGGGTTCTTGGACGAAGTTGTTCTACCGTCATACAAGCAGAAGAAAGAAAAGAAAGGTAGCAAATCTGGCAGCTCAGAAAGTTCTACCAAGACCAAACCTAAGAAAAAGGGATCACTTAAGATCAGAATTCCTGCAAAGAAACCAACTGCTGAACCTGGGTGGTTTCCCTCATCACAACCTTCCCCAAAACCTGCTGACTCTGAACAAACCAAATCCGATGAAGGTCCTATTTACAGTGAAGCCTATGCCAATATCACCAAGAAAGTCAATCTTGATGAAATTGACGATAAGGATTTGACATTCGAAGATTGGGAAACTAACATTGATGAGTTTGCTGATAATGCTGTTTACCCAGCATATCTCAATCAAAGACCTTTCACCAAAGCACAGACGATGCTGGAAGAGGAAAGGATTAGAAGAGAAAAGATGAAGGAACCGGTTACAGCTGTACAAAAGCCTGAAGGCCCTTCTGTCGAAGAAGAAAATGAAAGGGCTCTCAACTTAGGTCTCCTCCACAGCCGTATTGATACATTCAATACTAATCTACCACCACCTCCAGTGTTCTCTCAGACCACCGAAGCTGGCGGTTCAAGCAGCATTCCTGAGCCTACCACAGGGATCTATACAGACTTAGCTGCTTATGATAATCCCTCAGTATCTCCCACCGACATTGAAATGACTATGGGAGAGGACGAAGAGGAAGATCCCATGGACACTGATGCTCCAAGGCTTATGACCATGGAAGAAATGGAGCTTAGAGAACGAGCTCAGGAAGAAGAATTGAAGAAGAAACAGGAAGCAGAAGAGGCCAGACTTAAAGAGATTGCTCAAACCAAACTAGAAGAAACAATCAGAATGGAAGAGAGGAGGAAAGCAGAGGAGGCAGCCAAGCTGGCTGAAGAACAACTGAAAAAGGCAGAAGAAGCTAGGCTGGCTGAAGAATTAAGGCTTAAAGGCGAAGCTGAAGAAACAAAGGTTGAAAGAAGAAGCAGCCAAAGTCAAGGAAGTTGTACAACCCGAACAACAGAAAAGAGATGACCAAGACACTACCACCATCATTGAATCTACACAGTCATCTCCTCCTGCATCTGAATCAACACAAGACAAATCTATCAAGAAACCAAGCACCAAAGCCTCTGCTGCATCAAAATTACTCAAGTCAGCTTTCAAGAGAGCACATGATAAGAAGAGAAGCAGACTAGAAGATCAGGTTGCAACACTTGTAACCCAAGTTGCTGAATTGACGAAGCTGAACTCGAACGTCCAAGAGCTACAAGACAAAGTTGATACTTTCTTAGCTAAAGACGTACAAGAGAACTTGGAAGCCGCTCTAGCAGCTCAAGCACAAGAATACATGGCACAACATTTAGTTGCTGAGCTGAAAGATCTGCTGGCACCCATGAGAGATGAACTCACCAAGTTCACAGAGCAAGCAGTCAAGAAAGTAATCCGATCAACAACCTTTACTCTTCGTGCCGACAAATCTACTGCTCCTCTACCAGGACTTTCTCTGGATGATTTGGAAGCTCAACTCTTAGAAAAGCTTGCAAACAAGTTCACCTTGACTCCTGCAGAAGCAAAAGTCCTGGAAGCACTGAAAGACAAGATGAACAACGAGACTTGCAGCACAGAGGCCGATAAGCTGAAACGTCAAAGAGATGATGAAGACAGGGATCCGAATTCTCAGGCAAAGAAACAAAAACAAGCCGAAGGACCCTCATCTCAGTTCAAAACACCGGTAATCCCTCCAACAACAACAACTTCCTCACAACAACCGAAGGCATCAGGTTCTGCTCCCAAAGCACACGACCACTTTGTATACACCGGTGGTGATGACATTCCTCAGCCAGATGAAGTTCCAGAACCGACTTCTAAGAAGAAGAAGAAAGATAAGAAAGGAAAGCATCATCAACCCACACCAGACACCTCATCTAAAGGCACCGAACCAAAGAAACCTAAAACAGTCCTTAGCTGGCTAGATCAAGACAACAGTGCCGAATACTCCTGGTTTGAGAAGATGGTCAATTCGCAACTACCACTGGAAGACAATCATGAACCTCAAGATGGTCGAACGGTGGAATATGCTCAAATGATTCAGCAAAGGTTTAAGATGAAAAAGATGAATAAGAAAGAGCTGCGAAGAATCAAGAATGATGCTTTCAATCTTCTGAAAGATAGGTCTGCTAACTCAATCGAGCTTGAATACCATCTGGAAAATATTGCTCGAGCTATGTCAAGCAATATTGACTGGATCAATCCTGAATCATATGTCGATCCGGTTACAAAGAAAACCGCACCTTACATTACTGACTGGTCCAAACCACTACCGATGATTGGGAAGCCTAAGGAACCAAAGATCCCATACAAGTTCTTCTACAACACAGACTTGGAATTTCTGAAACTTGGCAGCAAGATTGAGAAGAAGTACGTTACCTCACTCGCCTTTCTCCCTGCAGCTCGATATCTCAACAATGCCATCGAAGAAGAAGATTCAGCATTATTCGTTGACAAAATTGTTGAATATGACCAGAATGCTCTTTACGGCATACATCATTGGCCAAACAACCGGGCACAGTACTATCGAAGCAGCAGACTTAATCAGACAATGGGTGATGTAGAAAGTGATCTGAAGATAGTCTCCATTCAATTCATCTCGACTGTCACTTTCTTTGGGTACCCCTTCCTCAGCAAAATGACACTGAAAAGACTTGATGAAAAGGAGTACGATATTTCCGAGTCTGACTTTCCACGACTACGTCTCAACAACATTGAAGACATGTACCTGCTCAAAGTTCAAGGAAAACTCTGTGGCTTGCCTAAAGAGATGCAGCTTGCCTTTATCCAAGCTCTTCTAATCTTCATCAGGCAGATTGTCATAAGAGAAAGAGTTGAAGATCTTCAGTTGGGAGTAGAAAGTTATCAGACGAAGCTCAATCTCACCAAACCAAACCTGTTTGACATCCCCGACCTTCAACATCTACCTCAATACTCCCTGATCAGACGTCCATTTGGGTTCACCTACCGCAGTATTAACGGTCGCAACTGCTTTATGGGTTATGAAGAGATTTATAAGTTCTGTGATGAAACCCTGAAGTTCGTCAGAGATGGGATCAAAGGCAGAATCAATGACATAGAACTGGGGAAATCCAAAAGGTGGAACACCAATGAAGCCAGGGATGCTCGCAGATTCATCTTAAGGATTGAGAACAGATTGAAGCGCAGGGATCAGTTTCGAAGGTTGGAAAGTTATGTGGGAGGCAGACAGAAGTTTCCGGTGTTGACATTTCAGAGACCTGATTGGTAGATCATTGTAAGAATTTGATTTGATTTGTCAATAATTTACTTCATAATGGCTTGTGCACACATAATAGTGTACAACCCGCTCTTATAAAGAAAGGACCCTGAGGTACGCTTCAGTGCCTCAATCCTAAACATAAGGAGCGAAGGCTTCTTACTTTTGAGTAGAATTAATCAAACATTTATGATTTTTTATAATTCTGCTCAAAAGGACAAGTATTTCACCTCAATAAGACCTAATCACTTGTTGAGGGGGAGCACTTGTCATAACAAAAAATTACTTTGCTCAAAATCTAAAGTTCTTGGTGAATCTCCCCGTAAGACTCAAAAGGCATATTTTAATCTTAAAGTTTGTCAAAAACACCATTTTATATGCTATTTTTGAGGGGGAGAAAATGAAAAAGTGATTAAAATATACGAAGTCAAAGCTTTAAATTGTATCATGTGCGAGCTAGACTCAGTATTGACCCAGGAATTGACGAGATAATACAAGTTAGTAACATCGAAAGGACTTATCCTCGACGGGTAATAACATCAAGTTAGTTACCAGAGCTAGTTGTCACCTAAAAGCTGACAATGCATCTCTTTAACTAACCACGTAAGCGTGTCTCGAAAAGGATATGTCTTAGTAGAAATGTACCGTCTCGAGAAACTTTCTGTGAACTTGATCAGGCCGGGTAATAACTTCAAGCTAGTTTAACTAGTGATGTAAGCGTGTCTCGAATCGGTCTTGTTCACGGAAAGTGGATCAATTCAAAAGTACTTGCTCCTCCCGCATGTGCTAATTTATTAAACACTTATGAGCACATGTGCAGGGGGAGCCCTTCAAAAGTGTACACAAAACTCTCAAAGTGTTAACCAAAATATTTGATTATTACAAACACTTTGAGAGATTTTCAATCAAAGGTTTCTTGGCTACTGTCGGAGTTATAAGGTGATTAAGATAGGAATATCCGTCCTATGATCCGCCAGAGCCAGAGGGATCTACCCAAGGACATCTCCCATAGTTAGAATTAGAAGTCCTTAGGTATGATACGAAAAAAGGAGAAATGAATGAAAGGGAAAGAAGGAGTTGAAGAATTAAAAAGAAAAGTAAAGTAAAGGGTGAAAAGAAATAGCCCTCCATATGTTCAACCTTAGGGCAGACACCGGGTTCAATACGTATACTACTGGCTGTTGCAAAAGACAACACCGGTATTGAAGATTAAGCCGTCATGGACCCAGTGACGCAATGCACTAAACCTTCTTAACCACTCAAGTTCTCTTAAAAGGACTTGTTTCATTCTCACGGGGAACCTACGTAACCTATCGACCCATCTCTTAGAGACGGTTGATATTGAAGCAGGAGACTCATCCCCAGTCTCCGCATAGGAAACCTAGGTGTGCACTTATAGAGTCTAGAGCCATGAGATACATCAAAGATCTCTTAGGAACACTTAGTATTTCTACAACTGGTGTTCTACATCAATGGGCATCAGTTGTAAACTATCGAGTCCTTCGCAGATCTTAGCAATCTGCCGAGAACGTTTATGAGAGGATTACGTAAGTATTTCTCAATGATTGAACGGAAATCCTGCCAGGGTTAACATCAAACAGCCCTGACAGCAGGTCACTTCGGTAACCTCACAAGGGTTACGCTTAGTGTTTGCGGTGGTTCCATCTCGGTCTACAGTCGTGGAGTGATCCCCAGCAACTCACCCAGTCATTGAGCTACTTAGTAGGTCTCGTAAGCTCCTTCAGGAGTATCTGATATGGGAACGGCCTGGATAAGGATTAGAAGGAGTCTTCACACTATGCTGTTGATGAGCTCTAATTCCTTATCCGTAAGTACCGGTTGTTTTATTGCTAACTGTTTACTCGCAGGTACCTCACTTCCATGATGGTAGATTCCAACATGCTCATACATACATCTTGAAGCAAAAGATAGCTCCCCCAAAGATCTTAGCAACACAAAGTTCCAAGAAAGATTCTACGACATTAAGAAGAATCTACAAAGTATAAAGACAAAGATCTCAATGTATCAAAAGGAACTTCTTGCACGTGAAAGTCTAAGTCCAAAGATGTATGAGTATGTTGGAATGGCGGACAACCACCACAGACGCAGGAGTGACGAACGGCAGATTACTTCATTACACCATCACTACATCATCACCAAAGAACAAAGACAAAGAGCAAAGTATATTCATTATCATTCAACCATTTTGAAGACGTCTAGAGTTTTACATGTCACTAGTCAACGACAAAGATGAAGATGTCAAGCAACCATGATGACCGACCCTTAGGGGGAGATTGTTGGGATCATACTTTTGTATTTAGTCAAGTCTCGGTCATTACATTTTGTAATAGGTTGCTTTAGTATTTATTTCATTTAGTTTATGTTACATGGCTTATGTGTTAAAGCCCACAAATTAAGAGATAAGGAAGGAAGGGAGTGTTGCCCTAACTCCTTCCTTATAAATAGAGAGCTTATGTAAACATTTCATTTTGTTGGTTATTTGATTATCTTAAGAAAACTCTTGCACTCTCACCTTTCATATTGTCTCATAATCAACCAATCTCATTTCTCATCTTATTTCTTTCTAAATCATACTTGTGTTTACAAAATGGTGACCTAACAAAAACCATCCACCATCAGCCTAAATAGAACCACCAGCAAACCAGAATATCAACCAATGGAGATCAGATACATCAACTACATATAATCAAGGAAGTGCCAGAAAAGCTGTTTAGAAGAATTTTCCTCCTTAAAAACCTTATAATGTAAAACCCATAGGGTAAAACCATTAATAAGGACAATTTTGTGAACTTTATACATTTTTTTGTAATATATATATATATACCATTTTGTGAACTTTATACATTTTTTGCAAAATTAATTTTAGTTAACTTTTACACAATGTTTATGTATATTATACTACTTTTGTGACTTTTATTCACATTATTTTGAATTTATACCCATTACTGAAGTGTGCATTATTTAAGTGAGTTATTTTCAAGTTTCGTACTCATGTACTTAGTTTTCAAAATTGAGGTCTACTTGAGCAATTATGATATATGTGACTAAACTCTCTCGATCAATTCCGAATATAAAAGATACAAATATCACTTTTCTTATCTCAAACCAAACATATTAAACAAAACTAAGGAGAGACAGCAACTCCGCAACAACACATGACCGAAAAAGACAACTATTGTGGCTCACGGGTGTCATTTTTGAAGGCTGAAAATTTTACTTCATGAAGAAACTAATCTACATATGTAAACCCACTACATTACTATAATACAAACATAAGCCCAATAGATCTAAGTAAATTTTTTGGCAACCTATTCTCGGATGTTTAAAGTCAATTATATTAAGAATCAATTCTCAAAAAACAAGACGTATTTTAATTTTATGAACACACCGAAAAACAAATACTATACCTTGATAGTGATATTAATGCAACTTTTTTGCATGTATTCAAATTAGTGAACTTTATACTATTTTTGTAATATACATATTATTTTAGTGAACTTTATACATTTTTTGGAAAAATTAATTATAGTTAACTTTTACACAATGTTTATGTACATTATACTACTTTTGTAAATTTTAATCACATTATTTTGAATTTATACCCATTATTGAAGTGTGCATTATTTAAGTGAGTTATTTTCAAGCTTCGTACTTATGTACTAGTTTTCAAAATTTAGGTTTACTTTAGCAATTATAGTATATGTGACTAAAATCTCTCTATCAATTCCGAATATAGAAGACACAAATATCATCTTTGTTATCTAAAACCAAACATATTAAACAAAAATAAGGATAGACTGGAACACTGCAACAACACATGACCGAAAAGGATAACTATTGTGGCTCATGGGTGTCATTTTCGAAGGCTGAAAACTTTACTTTATGAAGAAACTAAGCTATATATGTAAACCCACTACATTACTATAACACAAATATAAGCCCAATAGATCTAAGTAAATTTTTTAGCAACCTATTATCGGATGTTTAAAGTCAATTATATTAAGAATCAATTCTCAAAAAACAAGACGTATTTTAATTTTATGAACACACCGAAAAACCAATAATATACCCTCTTTCATGGAATTCATTAGCCGTTTTATAAGCATTACAATGTTTAAGCAAATTATATTTAGGGTTTGGGGTTTGGGCTTTCGAGTTTGGGGTTTCAGGTTTCGGGTTACGGGTTTTGGGATTCGGGTTTCGGGTTTGGGGTTGGGGTTTGGGGTTTCGGTTTTCGGGGTCTCGGGTTTCGGGTTTCTGGTTTCGGGTTTCGGGTTTAGGTTTTGTGGTTTCGGGTTTTGTGTTTCAGGTTTGGGTTTGGGGTTTCAGGTTTCGGGTTTCATGTTTCGGGTTACATGTTTCGGGTTTCATGTTTCGGGTTTCGGGTTTGGGGTTTCGGGTTATTGGTTTTGGGTTTTGGGTATCAGGTTTAGGGTTTGGGTTTTCAGGTTTCGGGTTTTGAGTTTCGGGTTTTGGGTTTCGGGTTTCGGGTTTCGGTTTTGGGTTTCGGATTTGGGGTTTGGGGTTTGGGGTTTGCAGTTTAGGGTTTAGGGTTTACAAACATAAGCCCAATAAATCTAAATAAATTTTTAAGCAACCTATTTTTGGATGTTTAAAGTCAATTATATTAAGAATCAATAATCAAAAAACAAGATGTATTTTAATTTTCTGAACACACAGAAAAACCAGTACTGTACCCTCTTTTATGGAATTCATTAGCTATTTTATAAGCATTATACCGTTTAAGCAAATTATATACCTTGATAGTGATATTAATGCAACTTTTTTGCATGATGCAAATTTCTGAACTTTATACTATTTTTGTAATATATATACCATTTTGTGAACTTTATACATTTTTTGTAAAAATTAATTTTAGTTAACTTTTACACAATGTTTATGTATATTATACTACTTTTGTGACTTTTATTCACATTATTTTGAATTTATACCCATTATTGAAGTGTGCATTATTTAAGTGAGTTATTTTCAAGTTTCGTACTCATGTACTTAGTTTTCAAAATTGAGTTTTACTTGAACAACTTTGATATATGTGACTAAACTCTCTAGATCAATTCCGAATATAAAAGATACAGATATCACTTTTCTTATCTCAAACCAAACATATTAAACAAAACTAAGGAGAGACAGCAACACCGCAACAACACATGACCGAAAAAGACAACTATTGTGGCTCACGGGTGTCATTTTTGAAGGCTGAAAATTTTACTTCATGAAGAAACTAATCTACATATGTAAACCCACTACATTACTATAATAAAAACATAAGCCCAATAGATCTAAGTAAATTTTTTAGCAACCTATTCTCGGATGTTTAAAGTCAATTATATTAAGAATCAATTCTCAAAAAACAAGACGTATTTTAATTTTATGAACACACCGAAAAACAAATACTGTACCCTCTTTTATGGAATTCATTTGCCGTTTTATAAGCATTACACCGTTTAAGCGAATTATATACCTTGATAGTGATATTAATGCAACTTTTTTGCATGTATTCAAATTAGTGAACTTTATACTATTTTTGTAATATACATATTATTTTAGTGAACTTTATACATTTTTTGCAAAAATTAATTATAGTTAACTTTTACACAATGTTTATGTACATTATACTACTTTTGTAAATTTTAATCACATTATTTTGAATTTATACCCATTATTGAAGTGTGCATTATTTAAGTGAGTTATTTTCAAGCTTCGTACTTATGTACTAGTTTTCAAAATTTAGGTTTACTTTAGGAATTATAGTATATGTGACTAAAATCTCTCTATCAATTCCGAATATAGAAGACACAAATATCATCTTTGTTATCTAAAACCAAACATATTAAACAAAAATAAGGAGAGACTGGAACACTGCAACAACACATGACCGAAAAGGATAACTATTGTGGCTCATGGGTGTCATTTTCGAAGGCTGAAAACTTTACTTTATGAAGAAACTAAGCTATATATGTAAACCCACTACATTACTATAACACAAATATAAGCCCAATAGATCTAAGTAAATTTTTTAGCAACCTATTATCGGATGTTTAAAGTCAATTATATTAAGAATCAATTCTCAAAAAACAAGACGTATTTTAATTTTATGAACACACCGAAAAACCAATAATAAACCCTCTTTCATGGAATTCATTAGCCGTTTTATAAGCATTACAATGTTTAAGCAAATTATATTTAGGGTTTGGGGTTTGGGCTTTCGAGTTTGGGGTTTCAGGTTTCGGGTTACGGGTTTTGGGATTCGGGTTTCGGGTTTGGGGTTGGGGTTTCGGGTTTCGGTTTTCGGGGTCTCGGGTTTCGGGTTTCTGGTTTCGGGTTTCGGGTTTAGGTTTTGTGGTTTCGGGTTTTGTGTTTCAGGTTTGGGTTTGGGGTTTCAGGTTTCGGGTTTCATGTTTCGGGTTACATGTTTCGGGTTTCATGTTTCGGGTTTCGGGTTTGGGGTTTCGGGTTATTGGTTTTGGGTTTTGGGTTTTGGGTATCGGGTTTAGGGTTTGGGTTTTCAGGTTTCGGGTTTTGAGTTTCGGGTTTTGGGTTTCGGGTTTCGGGTTTCGGTTTCGGGTTTCGGATTTGGGGTTTGGGGTTTGGGGTTTGCAGTTTAGGGTTTAGGGTTTACAAACATAAGCCCAATAAATCTAAATAAATTTTTAAGCAACCCATTTTTGGATGTTTAAAGTCAATTATATTAAGAATCAATAATCAAAAAACAAGATGTATTTTAATTTTATGAACACACAGAAAAACCAGTACTGTACCCTCTTTTATGGAATTCATTAGCTATTTTATAAGCATTATACCATTTAAGCAAATTATATACCTTGATAGTGATATTAATGCAACTTTTTTGCATGATGCAAATTTCTGAACTTTATACTATTTTTGTAATATATATACCATTTTGTGAACTTTATACATTTTTTGTAAAAATTAATTTTAGTTAACTTTTACACAATGTTTATGTATATTATACTACTTTTGTGACTTTTATTCACATTATTTTGAATTTATACCCATTATTGAAGTGTGCATTATTTAAGTGAGTTATTTTCAAGTTTCGTACTCATGTACTTAGTTTTCAAAATTGTGTTTTACTTGAGCAACTATGATATATGTGACTAAACTCTCTAGATCAATTCCGAATATAAAAGATACAGATATCACTTTTCTTATCTCAAACCAAACATATTAAACAAAACTAAGGAGAGACAGCAACACCGCAACAACACATGACCGAAAAAGACAACTATTGTGGCTCACGGGTGTCATTTTTGAAGGCTGAAAATTTTACTTCATTAAGAAACTAATCTACATATGTAAACCCACTACATTACTATAATACAAACATAAGCCCAATAGATCTAAGTAAATTTTTTAGCAACCTATTCTCGGATGTTTAAAGTCAATTATATTAAGAATCAATTCTCAAAAAACAAGACGTATTTTAATTTTATGAACACACCGAAAAACAAATACTGTACCCTCTTTTATGGAATTCATTTGCCGTTTTATAAGCATTACACCGTTTAAGCGAATTATATACCTTGATAGTGATATTAATGCAACTTTTTTGCATGTATTCAAATTAGTGAACTTTATACTATTTTTGTAATATACATATTATTTTAGTGAACTTTATACATTTTTTGCAAAAATTAATTATAGTTAACTTTTACACAATGTTTATGTACATTATACTACTTTTGTAAATTTTAATCACATTATTTTGAATTTATACCCATTATTGAAGTGTGCATTATTTAAGTGAGTTATTTTCAAGCTTCGTACTTATGTACTAGTTTTCAAAATTTAGGTTTACTTTAGCAATTATAGTATATGTGACTAAAATCTCTCTATCAATTCCGAATATAGAAGACACAAATATCATCTTTGTTATCTAAAACCAAACATATTAAACAAAAATAAGGAGAGACTGGAACACTGCAACAACACATGACCGAAAAGGATAACTATTGTGGCTCATGGGTGTCATTTTCGAAGGCTGAAAACTTTACTTTATGAAGAAACTAAGCTATATATGTAAACCCACTACATTACTATAACACAAATATAAGCCCAATAGATCTAAGTAAATTTTTTAGCAACCTATTATCGGATGTTTAAAGTCAATTATATTAAGAATCAATTCTCAAAAAACAAGACGTATTTTAATTTTATGAACACACCGAAAAACCAATAATATACCCTCTTTCATGGAATTCATTAGCCGTTTTATAAGCATTACAATGTTTAAGCAAATTATATTTAGGGTTTGGGGTTTGGGCTTTCGATTTTGGGGTTTCAGGTTTCGGGTTACGGGTTTTGGGATTCGGGTTTCGAGTTTGGGGTTGGGGTTTCGGGTTTTGGTTTTCGGGGTCTCGGGTTTCGGGTTTCTGGTTTCGGGTTTCGGGTTTAGGTTTTGTGGTTTCGGGTTTTGTGTTTCAGGTTTGGGTTTGGGGTTTCAGGTTTCGGGTTTCATGTTTCGGGTTTCGGGTTTGGGGTTTCGGGTTATTGGTTTTGGGTTTTGGGTATCGGGTTTAGGGTTTGGGTTTTCAGGTTTCGGGTTTTGAGTTTCGGGTTTTGGGTTTCGGGTTTCGGGTTTCGGTTTCGGGTTTCGGATTTGGGGTTTGGGGTTTGGGGTTTGCAGTTTAGGGTTTAGGGTTTACAAACATAAGCCCAATAAATCTAAATAAATTTTTAAGCAACCTATTTTTGGATGTTTAAAGTCAATTATATTAAGAATCAATAATCAAAAAACAAGATGTATTTTAATTTTTATGAACACACAGAAAAACCAGTACTGTACCCTCTTTTATGGAATTCATTAGCTATTTTATAAGCATTATACCGTTTAAGCAAATTATATACCTTGATAGTGATATTAATGCAACTTTTTTGCATGATGCAAATTTCTGAACTTTATACTATTTTTGTAATATATATACCATTTTGTGAACTTTATACATTTTTTGTAAAAATTAATTTTAGTTAACTTTTACACAATGTTTATGTATATTATACTACTTTTGTGACGTTTATTCACATTATTTTGAATTTATACCCATTATTGAAGTGTGCATTATTTAAGTGAGTTATTTTCAAGTTTCGTACTCATGTACTTAGTTTTCAAAATTGAGTTTTACTTGAGCAACTATGATATATGTGACTAAACTCTCTAGATCAATTCCGAATATAAAAGATACAGATATCACTTTTCTTATCTCAAACCAAACATATTAAACAAAACTAAGGAGAGACAGCAACACCGCAACAACACATGACCGAAAAAGACAACTATTGTGGCTCACGGGTGTCATTTTTGAAGGCTGAAAATTTTACTTCATGAAGAAACTAATCTACATATGTAAACCCACTACATTACTATAATACAAACATAAGCCCAATAGATCTAAGTAAATTTTTTAGCAACCTATTCTCGGATGTTTAAAGTCAATTATATTAAGAATCAATTCTCAAAAAACAAGACGTATTTTAATTTTATGAACACACCGAAAAACAAATACTGTACCCTCTTTTATGGAATTCATTTGCCGTTTTATAAGCATTACAATGTTTAAGCAAATTATATTTAGGGTTTGTGGTTTGGGCTTTCGAGTTTGGGGTTTCAGGTTTCGGGTTACGGGTTTTGGGATTCGGGTTTCGGGTTTGGGGTTGGGGTTTCGGGTTTCGGTTTTCGGGGTCTCGGGTTTCGGGTTTCTGGTTTCGGGTTTCGGGTTTAGGTTTTGTGGTTTCGGGTTTTGTGTTTCAGGTTTGGGTTTGGGGTTTCAGGTTTCGGGTTTCATGTTTCGGGTTACATGTTTCGGGTTTCATGTTTCGGGTTTCGGGTTTGGGGTTTCGGGTTATTGGTTTTGGGTTTTGGGTATCGGGTTTAGGGTTTGGGTTTTCAGGTTTTGGGTTTTGAGTTTCGGGTTTTGGGTTTCGGGTTTCGGTTTCGGGTTTCGGATTTGGGGTTTGGGGTTTGGGGTTTGCAGTTTAGGGTTTAGGGTTTACAAACATAAGCCCAATAAATCTAAATAAATTTTTAAGCAACCTATTTTTGGATGTTTAAAGTCAATTATATTAAGAATCAATAATCAAAAAACAAGATGTATTTTAATTTTATGAACACACAGAAAAACCAGTACTGTACCCTCTTTTATGGAATTCATTAGCTATTTTATAAGCATTATACCGTTTAAGCAAATTATATACCTTGATAGTGATATTAATGCAACTTTTTTGCATGATGCAAATTTCTGAACTTTATACTATTTTTGTAATATATATACCATTTTGTGAACTTTATACATTTTTTGTAAAAATTAATTTTAGTTAACTTTTACACAATGTTTATGTATATTATACTACTTTTGTGACTTTTATTCACATTATTTTGAATTTATACCCATTATTGAAGTGTGCATTATTTAAGTGAGTTATTTTCAAGTTTCGTACTCATGTACTTAGTTTTCAAAATTGAGTTTTACTTGAGCAACTATGATATATGTGACTAAACTCTCTAGATCAATTCCGAATATAAAAGATACAGATATCACTTTTCTTATCTCAAACCAAACATATTAAACAAAACTAAGGAGAGACAGCAACACCGCAACAACACATGACCGAAAAAGACAACTATTGTGGCTCACGGGTGTCATTTTTGAAGGCTGAAAATTTTACTTCATTAAGAAACTAATCTACATATGTAAACCCACTACATTACTATAATACAAACATAAGCCCAATAGATCTAAGTAAATTTTTTAGCAACCTATTCTCGGATGTTTAAAGTCAATTATATTAAGAATCAATTCTCAAAAAACAAGACGTATTTTAATTTTATGAACACACCGAAAAACAAATACTGTACCCTCTTTTATGGAATTCATTTGCCGTTTTATAAGCATTACACCGTTTAAGCGAATTATATACCTTGATAGTGATATTAATGCAACTTTTTTGCATGTATTCAAATTAGTGAACTTTATACTATTTTTGTAATATACATATTATTTTAGTGAACTTTATACATTTTTTGCAAAAATTAATTATAGTTAACTTTTACACAATGTTTATGTACATTATACTACTTTTGTAAATTTTAATCACATTATTTTGAATTTATACCCATTATTGAAGTGTGCATTATTTAAGTGAGTTATTTTCAAGCTTCGTACTTATGTACTAGTTTTCAAAATTTAGGTTTACTTTAGCAATTATAGTATATGTGACTAAAATCTCTCTATCAATTCCGAATATAGAAGACACAAATATCATCTTTGTTATCTAAAACCAAACATATTAAACAAAAATAAGGAGAGACTGGAACACTGCAACAACACATGACCGAAAAGGATAACTATTGTGGCTCATGGGTGTCATTTTCGAAGGCTGAAAACTTTACTTTATGAAGAAACTAAGCTATATATGTAAACCCACTACATTACTATAACACAAATATAAGCCCAATAGATCTAAGTAAATTTTTTAGCAACCTATTATCGGATGTTTAAAGTCAATTATATTAAGAATCAATTCTCAAAAAACAAGACGTATTTTAATTTTATGAACACACCGAAAAACCAATAATATACCCTCTTTCATGGAATTCATTAGCCGTTTTATAAGCATTACAATGTTTAAGCAAATTATATTTAGGGTTTGGGGTTTGGGCTTTCGATTTTGGGGTTTCAGGTTTCGGGTTACGGGTTTTGGGATTCGGGTTTCGAGTTTGGGGTTGGGGTTTCGGGTTTTGGTTTTCGGGGTCTCGGGTTTCGGGTTTCTGGTTTCGGGTTTCGGGTTTAGGTTTTGTGGTTTCGGGTTTTGTGTTTCAGGTTTGGGTTTGGGGTTTCAGGTTTCGGGTTACATGTTTCGGGTTTCATGTTTCGGGTTTCGGGTTTCGGGTTTGGGGTTTCGGGTTATTGGTTTTGGGTTTTGGGTATCGGGTTTAGGGTTTGGGTTTTCAGGTTTCGGGTTTTGAGTTTCGGGTTTTGGGTTTCGGGTTTCGGGTTTCGGTTTCGGGTTTCGGATTTGGGGTTTGGGGTTTGGGGTTTGCAGTTTAGGGTTTAGGGTTTACAAACATAAGCCCAATAAATCTAAATAAATTTTTAAGCAACCTATTTTTGGATGTTTAAAGTCAATTATATTAAGAATCAATAATCAAAAAACAAGATGTATTTTAATTTTATGAACACACAGAAAAACCAGTACTGTACCCTCTTTTATGGAATTCATTAGCTATTTTATAAGCATTATACCGTTTAAGCAAATTATATACCTTGATAGTGATATTAATGCAACTTTTTTGCATGATGCAAATTTCTGAACTTTATACTATTTTTGTAATATATATACCATTTTGTGAACTTTATACATTTTTTGTAAAAATTAATTTTAGTTAACTTTTACACAATGTTTATGTATATTATACTACTTTTGTGACGTTTATTCACATTATTTTGAATTTATACCCATTATTGAAGTGTGCATTATTTAAGTGAGTTATTTTCAAGTTTCGTACTCATGTACTTAGTTTTCAAAATTGAGTTTTACTTGAGCAACTATGATATATGTGACTAAACTCTCTAGATCAATTCCGAATATAAAAGATACAGATATCACTTTTCTTATCTCAAACCAAACATATTAAACAAAACTAAGGAGAGACAGCAACACCGCAACAACACATGACCGAAAAAGACAACTATTGTGGCTCACGGGTGTCATTTTTGAAGGCTGAAAATTTTACTTCATGAAGAAACTAATCTACATATGTAAACCCACTACATTACTATAATACAAACATAAGCCCAATAGATCTAAGTAAATTTTTTAGCAACCTATTCTCGGATGTTTAAAGTCAATTATATTAAGAATCAATTCTCAAAAAACAAGACGTATTTTAATTTTATGAACACACCGAAAAACAAATACTGTACCCTCTTTTATGGAATTCATTTGCCGTTTTATAAGCATTACAATGTTTAAGCAAATTATATTTAGGGTTTGTGGTTTGGGCTTTCGAGTTTGGGGTTTCAGGTTTCGGGTTACGGGTTTTGGGATTCGGGTTTCGGGTTTGGGGTTGGGGTTTCGGGTTTCGGTTTTCGGGGTCTCGGGTTTCGGGTTTCTGGTTTCGGGTTTCGGGTTTAGGTTTTGTGGTTTCGGGTTTTGTGTTTCAGGTTTGGGTTTGGGGTTTCAGGTTTCGGGTTTCATGTTTCGGGTTACATGTTTCGGGTTTCATGTTTCGGGTTTCGGGTTTGGGGTTTCGGGTTATTGGTTTTGGGTTTTGGGTATCGGGTTTAGGGTTTGGGTTTTCAGGTTTTGGGTTTTGAGTTTCGGGTTTTGGGTTTCGGGTTTCGGTTTCGGGTTTCGGATTTGGGGTTTGGGGTTTGGGGTTTGCAGTTTAGGGTTTAGGGTTTACAAACATAAGCCCAATAAATCTAAATAAATTTTTAAGCAACCTATTTTTGGATGTTTAAAGTCAATTATATTAAGAATCAATAATCAAAAAACAAGATGTATTTTAATTTTATGAACACACAGAAAAACCAGTACTGTACCCTCTTTTATGGAATTCATTAGCTATTTTATAAGCATTATACCGTTTAAGCAAATTATATACCTTGATAGTGATATTAATGCAACTTTTTTGCATGATGCAAATTTCTGAACTTTATACTATTTTTGTAATATATATACCATTTTGTGAACTTTATACATTTTTTGTAAAAATTAATTTTAGTTAACTTTTACACAATGTTTATGTATATTATACTACTTTTGTGACTTTTATTCACATTATTTTGAATTTATACCCATTATTGAAGTGTGCATTATTTAAGTGAGTTATTTTCAAGTTTCGTACTCATGTACTTAGTTTTCAAAATTGAGTTTTACTTGAGCAACTATGATATATGTGACTAAACTCTCTAGATCAATTCCGAATATAAAAGATACAGATATCACTTTTCTTATCTCAAACCAAACATATTAAACAAAACTAAGGAGAGACAGCAACACCGCAACAACACATGACCGAAAAAGACAACTATTGTTGCTCACGGGTGTCATTTTTGAAGGTTGAAAACTTTACTTCATGAAGAAACTAATCTACATATGTAAACCCACTACATTACTATAATACAAACATAAGCCCAATAGATCTAAGTAAATTTTTTAGCAACCTATTCTCGGATGTTTAAAGTCAATTATATTAAGAATCAATTCTCAAAAAACAAGACGTATTTTAATTTTATGAACACACCGAAAAACCAATACTGTACCCTCTTTTATGGAATTCATTTGCCGTTTTATAAGCATTACACCGTTTAAGCAAATTATATACCTTGATAGTGATATTTATTCAACTTTTTTGCATGTACTCAAATTAGTGAACTTTATACTATTTTTGTAATATACATACCATTTTTGTGAACTTTATACATTTTTTGCAAAAATTAATTTTAGTTAACTTTTACATAATGTTTATGTACATTATACTACTTTTGTAACTTTTAATCACATTATTTTGAATTTATACCCATTATTGAAGTGTGCATTATTTAAGTGAGTTATTTTCAAGCTTCGTACTTATGTACTAGTTTTCAAAATTTAGGTTTACTTTAGCAATTATGATATATGTGACAAAAATATCTCGATCAGTTCCGAATATAGAAGACACAAATATCATCTTTTTTATCTCAAACCAAACATATTGAACAAAAATAAGGAGAGACTGCAACACCGCAATAACACATGATCGAAAAGGATAACTATTGTGGCTGATGGGTCATTTTTGAAAGCAGAAAATTTTACTTTATGAGGAAACTAAGCTATATATGTAAACCCACTACATTACTATAACACAAACATAAGCCCAATAGATCTAAGTAAATTTTTTAGCAACCTATTATCGGATGTTTAAAGTCAATTATATTAAGAATCAATTCTCAAAAAACAAGACGTATTTTAATTTTATGAACACACCGAAAAACCAATACTGTACCCTCTTTTATGGAATTCATTAGCCGTATTATAAGCATTACAATGTTTAAGCAAATTATATTTAGGGTTTGTGGTTTGGGGTTTCGAGTTTAGGGTTTCAGGTTTCGGGTTACGGGTTTTGCGTTTCGTGTTTCGGGTTTGGGGTTGGGGTTTCGGGTTTCGGTTTTCGGGGTCTTGGGTTTCGGGTTTCGGGTTTCGGGTTTTGGGTTTGGGGTTTCGGGTTCGGGTTTTGGGTTTTGGTTTGGGGTTTGGGGTTTCAGGTTTCAGGTTTCGGGTTTCCAGTTTCGGGTTTCGGGTTTCAGGTTTCGGGTTTCGGGTTTGGGGTTTCGGATTTCGGGTTTTTGGTTTTGTGTTTTGGGTATCGGGTTTGGGGTTTGGGTTTTCAGGTTTCGGGTTTTGAGGGTTTAGGGTTTACAAACATAAGCCCAATAGATCTAAATAAATTTTTAAGCAACCTATTTTCGGATGTTTAAATTCAATTGTATTAAGAATCAATAATCAAAAAACAAGATGTATTTTAATTTTATGAACACACCGAAAAACCAATACTGTATCCTCTTTTATGGAATTCATTAGCTATTTTATAAGCATTACACCGTTTAAGCAAATTATATATCTTGATAGTGATATTAATGCAACTTTTTTGCATGATGCAAATTTGTGAACTTTATACTATTTTTGTAATATATATACCATTTTGTGAACTTTATACATTTTTTGCAAAAATTAATTTTAGTTAACTTTTACACAATGTTTATGTACATTATACTACTTTTGTGAGATTTATTCACATTATTTTGAATTTATACCCATTATTGAAGTGTGCATTATTTAAGTGAGTTATTTTCAAGTTTCGTACTCATGTACTTAGTTTTCAAAATTGAGTTTTACTTGAGCAATTATGATATATGTGACTAAACTCTCTCGATCAATTCCGAATATAAAAGATATAAATATCACTTTTCTTATCTCAAACCAAACATATTAAACAAAACTAAGGGGAGACAGCAACACCGAAACAACACATAACCGAAAAAGACAACTATTGTGGCTCACGGTGTGTCATTTTTGAAGGTTGAAAATTTTACTTCATGAAGAAATTAATCTACATATGTAAACCCACTACATTACTATAATACAAACATAAGCCCAATAGATCTAAGTAAATTTTTTAGCAACCTATTCTCGGATGTTTAAAGTCAATTATATTAAGAATCAATTCTCAAAAAACAAGACGTATTTTAATTTTATGAACACACCGAAAAACCAATACTGTACCCTCTTTTATGGAATTCATTTGCCGTTTTATAAGCATTACACCGTTTAAGCAAATTATATACCTTGATAGTGATATTAATTCAACTTTTTTGTATGTATTCAAATTAGTGAACTTTATACTATTATTGTAATATACATACCTTTTTTGTGAACTTTATACATTTTTTGCAAAAATTAATTTTATTTAACTTTTACACAATGTTTATGTACATTATACTACTTTTGTAACTTTTAATCACATTATTTTGAATTTATACCCATTATTGAAGTGTGCATTATTTAAGTGAGTTATTTTTAAGCTTCGTACTTATGTACTAGTTTTCAAAATTTAGGTTTACTTTTGCAATTATGATATATGTGACTAAAATCTCTCGGTCAATTCCTAATATAGAAGACACAAATATCATCTTTGTTATCTCAAACAAAACATATTAAACAAAAATAAGGAGAGACTGCAACACCGCAACAACACATGACCGAAAAGGATAACTATTGTAACTTATGGGTGTCATTTTCGAAGGCTGAAAATTTTACTTTATGAAGAAACTAAGCTATATATGTAAACCCACTACATTATTATAACATAAACATAAGCCCAATAGATCTAAGTAAATTATTTAGCAACCTATTATCGGATGTTTAAAGTCAATTATATTAAGAATCAATTCTCAAAAAACAAGATGTATTTTAATTTTATGAACACACCGAAAAACCAATACTGTACCCTCTTTTATGGAATTCATTAGCCATTTTATAAGCATTACAATGTTTAAGAAATTATATTTAGGGTTTGGGGTTTGGTGTCACACCCCCAAAATAGGGTCCAGCGGAAGCATACGTATAGCTGGGGTGTAACTCAATTGATATCACAACACTAGTTCAAAAATGGATTGCACTTGAATCATTTAAAATAAAATAGTTAAATCAAATTGTTGAAGTTACATCGTTAAAAGTAATGCGGAAGTAGGCCCTTAACGTAATTTAAAACGGTCCCCAAATGATTAAATCAGAGTCTTCTATGACCATGCCCTGCCCTGCCAAAACCTCCAGTAGTGTGCCATAGCTTAAAACCTGAAATACATGCTAAAGTGTCAACACAATGGTTGGTGAGTTCATAGAGTTTGGTTTAACAAATAAAGTTTATAGAAAGTGTTCACACAGCAAAGGCATCGTAAATCCACTCAGTTACAAGTCCCGTCATAAGAGACTTGTAACCTGTGTGTTCATAACCCACTGCTACAATGTATAGTATGAGTAAGATATGTATAAGTTCATAACAACAGTTTAGCAATTAGTAGTGAGTCTACACTTCATCTCCGAAGACCTCACCTAAGTATGTATACTTCCATGGTTGTGCCCAGAACCTTAATCTGGGGCCATAAGAAGTATATATGTTTCCATGGTAGTGCCCAGAACTAAATCTGGGGCCATTGGAAGTATGTATGTATGTATCCATCACAGTTTAGTATAACTCAGTTATGTATAACACAATCACGTATGTATGACATCAAGTATAATGTAATCAAGTATAATGTTTCCCAAGTATAAATGTTATGTGAATCCGTACAAGTAGGCAAGTAGTAGCATGTATCTCCCCCAAAAAGTTGATAAAACAGTTAAAAGAGTAGGGGCTATGACTCACCTGATGCAACAGCTACGATTGACAAAAGTGTATACACAGAAATGAGGTTCGATCTCTAACCGCAACCTAATATGAATGATGAACGATCTACTTTAGATCATGAAATGATGTTATGAATGTCCATGCACATGTTTCCTATACCACTCTACTCTTTGAAAAATACTTGTTGTTATCAAAAATATACATTTTCCAAAACTTAGAAAAATATGGCTATTAGAAAAATAAAACTAGTTGCAATATATATATACTTATATATATATATCGTATGTTTCCATGTTAGCGTTGAAATACTCGGGTTGTAATCCTTGAAATGATGAAAATATACTCGTAATAACTAATACCACATTAGTTATAAAGCTTGGTACTTAATATTACTTCTAGCTCAAAAATGTACTTCGTAGTTTTAGTGCCAAATTTATATAAAAGCTGTCAAATATAAAGTGGTTTTAGCCGATATTCAAACGTGAATATCTTTGTCGTTACTTGTCCGTTTTACTTGTTCTTTATATCCACGGTTACATCTTAGTATGTAGTAATATATTTTGGAAAGCTCGGCTCCTCCGGGTTAAGTCTAAAGCCTCTTTTTGACCGACGAAAAACGTCCAACAGCAACTATTTTCAGAAAAATACTTTTCGTCAACAATCTTGCAAAAATCATAACTTCTTCGTTATAAGCTCTTTTTAATCCGTTCTTTCGCCTACGGATTCGTTTTTGAAAGTATTTTCTAAAAATTTTGCCAAAGTTTCCTTGGTGTTTACTGATTTTCCAGAAAATAACAAAATGGGACAGCATGTCTAAAATATGTTCCAAATCAAGTTTTCAAGGTTTATAACTAATTTCTACCATCACCAAACCTCTTGTAATCACCACATAGCTAATCTAATCTTACCATACACCTTCTCAAGGTGCCATGGACTCCTAACCAAGTTATTAGAGCAAGGGGATTCATAACTAAAAAGTTAGGGTTTGTATGTTTCATTTTTGACAAAATAAGTGGTGGTATAGCTAGTGGTACATGGTTTTTAGCATGGAAATCATGTAATACATGTAAAAATAAGATGATCCATGAAAAAATAAAGTTGAAAACTTACTTGATAAAATGAGATGATTATATGATGATTATGCTTGATGTTCTTGTGTTTTTGTTGCTTGATTCTTGATTAGGCATGTAAAAGGAACAAGTTTATAGCTTTAACTTTTCAAAAACCATGGATGGATCATGGTGTTGGGTTTTGGTCGTGGGTTTGAGGAAGAACAAGGAGAGAAAAAGATGAGAAGATAATCTTTCCAAAAAGTATAGTTTATGATTTAGGTTTTTGGTTAAGTATTGATTTTAGAGGTTTATTAGTATTATACTTATGAATCAATGCACATGGTCAAAGGGTGTGGTCTTGGGCCGGTTTTGGGTGTGAAAAGGAGTAGCCAAAACGGTTTTGATCACTTAGAAAATATAGTGTAGCGTTAAGTGTTATTACGCGTTATTCGTTAAAATCGGGTAACGGTTTTAATAGAAATAAATGTTCATGAAGTTAACCGGGATGAAATAAAGTCATAATAATGTTGAAAATATGTTAAAAATATGTTGGGTACATTTACTGAGTGATCGGGTGATTATTGTTTAGTTTTCACGAAAACCGTCGTTATATTCATACGCGTACGTTATAAATAAAATAAATTTCCAAAATACTGGGTAACTGAATGTTATAAGTTTTATGATGTTAAAATGGATATAAAAATATGTCGGGACCATTGTGGGAATATTTAGATATATTCGTCGTGTATAAACCAGGTGTTAACGTTTACTATAATTACTTATACGTAAAAAACGTTAAATGTTCTAAATATAGTAATTTGAAAATCTTGAGAGTGGTATAATATGAAAATGTTGTTATGATGATATGCAGACTGTCTCTAGTCCGTATGCAGTGTCCTTAGCACTAATGAAATGAATTCGCACCTAAACCAATCCGGTTACGCGAATTTGAATACCCGTAAACTAAATTTACGATGAAATGAGTAATGCAAGTGAATGATGAAAACTTTTCCGGAAATGAATAGTGTTTAGTGAATAGTAAATTTTCCAAATGTTTCTCAGAATATCCAAATGACCTCGAAAATGATGAATAGTAAAACGATGAATAGTGTTTTAATGAATAGTGATTTATGAATAGTGTTTTTCCAAAGTTCGGGAAAAGACCTAAAATGACCTGAAATGGTGAGTTGTGACATTTGGGGTTTGGGGTTTCGAGTTTAGGGTTTCAGGTTTCGGGTTACGGGTTTTTGGTTTCGTGTTTCGGGTTTGGGGTTAGGGTTTCGGGTTTCGGTTTTCGGGGTGTCGGGTTTCGGGTTTCGGGTTTTGGGTTTTGGGTTTCGGGTTTCGGGTTTCGGGTTTCGGGTTTCGGGTTTGGGTTTTGGGGTTTCGGGTTTTGGGTTTCGGGTTTCGTGTTTCAGGTTACAGGTTTTGGGTTTCAGGTTTCGGGTTTCGGGTTTGGGGTTTCGGGTTATTGGTTTTGGGTTTTGGGTATCGGGTTTGGGGTTTGGGTTTTCGGGTTTCGGGTTTTGAGTTTCGAGTTTTGGGTTTCGGGTTTCGGGTTTCGGTTTCGGGTTTTGGATTTGGGGTTTGGGGTTTGGGGTTTGTAGTTTAGGGTCTAGGGTTTACAAACATAAGCCCAATAGATCTAAATAAATTTTTAAGCAAGCTATTTTCGGATGTTTAAAGTCAATTATATTAAGAATCAATAATCAAAAAACAAGATGTATTTTAATTTTATGAACACACCGAAAAACCAATACTGTACCCTCTTTTATGGAATTCATTAGCTATTTTATAAGCATTACACCGTTTAAGCAAATTATATACCTTGATAGTGATATTAATGAAACTTTTTTGCATGATGCAAATTTGTGAACTTTATACTATTTTTGTAATATATATACCAATTAACTTTATACATTTTTTGCAAAAATTAATTTTAGTTAACTTTTACACAATGTTTATGTATATTATACTACTTTTGTGACTTTTATTCACATTATTTTGAATTTATATCCATTATTGAAGTGTGCATCATTTAAGTGAGTTATTTTCAAGTTTTGTACTCATGTACTTAGTTTTCAAAATTAAGTTTTACTTGAGCAATTATGATATATGTGACTAAACTCTCTCGATCAATTCTGAATACAAAAGATACAAATATCACTTTTCTTATCTCAAACCAAACATATTAAACAAAACTAAGGAGAGACAGCAACACCACAAGAACACATGACCGAAAAAGACAACTATTGTGGCTCACGGGTGTCATTTTTGAAGGTTGAAAATTTGACTTCATGAAGAAACTAATCTACATATGTAAACCCACTACATTACTATAATACAAACATAAGCCCAATAGATCTAAGTAAATTTTTTAGCAACCTATTCTTGGATGTTTAAAGTCAATTATATTAAGAATCAATTCTCGAAAAACAAGACGTATTTTAATTTTATGAACACACCGAAAAACCAATAATGTACCCTCTTTTATGGAATTCATTTGCCGTTTTATAAGCATTACACCGTTTAAGCAAATTATATACCTTGATAGTGATATTAATTCAACTTTTTTGCATGTATTGAAATTAGTGAACTTTATACTATTTTTGTAATATACATACCATTTTTGTGAACTTTATACATTTTTTGCAAAAATTAATTTTAGTTAACTTTTACATAATGTTTATGTACATTATACTACTTTTGTAACTTTTAATCACATTATTTTGAATTTATACCCATTATTGAAGTGTGCATTATTTAAGTGAGTTATTTTCAAGCTTCGTACTTATGTACTAGTTTTCAAAATTTAGGTTTACTTTAGCAATTATGATATATGTGTGATACGTGGGAATCGCACCAGGCTTTTCCTCTCAAGGGATCTTGAGAAGCTTACAACCCCCACCAGGCAGTGTACCTGATCGTTGTTGTATAGTATTGTGGCAAGTACCGGGGGATTGATCGTTCAGCTAGGAATAGTGTCGCTAGGATTAGAAAACCTAAATAATAGTTCTAGAGATGAAGGATGATTATTTTTGTATTTTTATATTTTTTTGAAAGCAAGTAAAAATCTCGGGTTTGAAGGATTTGGGCGGAATTAGTTGCTAGTCAACTAACCCAATACTAAAGATGTAATCAAAATAAAATACTATAAATGAAAATAAACTAAATTAACTAAAGTTGTGAGCAATAAGTGGAGAAGTTGTGTTTACTTAGATTTCACTACTCCCTATATATCTTTTACACGTTAATTACTTGTTATAGTTGTGTGGATGACGGATTGTATTCCTTAATACCATTCATGGCGTGGCGCACTTAATTCCCCAATCCTATGAGTGCCTACTTCACTCCTATGTCGAGCCGGCTAAGAAGCTCCTAACATGGGATCATTAGAATTTACTCATGCATTAAATACAACCAATAAAACCTAGTGCACGTCAGTTCATGTTTCCTAAGACGTTCAAGCATGTTACCATTTGGAGATCTGCCAGTTTTCTTAAGCCTAACATCGAAATCATTCATCCAATACAACCATAAACAAGTAATCAACACATAATTAACATCTAGGTTTCATTAGATCCAAGCAAACACAAGATAGATCTAGCCTAGCATGATGGAATTAAGACAAGAACAAGATATAGACAACCAACACATAGACATATTGATTGAATTAAAAGAATACTTATCTCAATTACACATGAAAGGGTTCAAGGGCTGAGAACCCTTGAAAAACTTGTAAAATTCGTACTAAGTTCGGGCCTTAGGGTTTCTCCAAAACTTCTCTTTTTTTATGAATGAAAATTAGAAAACTATATATAGGAAATTGAGGCTGACGGCGTCAAGACCAAATTGGTGACGCCGTCATCTCGCCGCCAAAAGAATTCTCGGACTGCCTTGATCTACTTCTGACGCCGTCACGTTATAACTTTTTCCAGTCCGTCACGTATTTTACTCTTGACGCTCTACCTTGTGACGCCTTCATTTCTGTACTGGGTCGTCATGAAAATTACTCTTGACGCCGTCAGGATTTTCTTCTTGACGCCGTCACCTACTGTTCCCAGCAAGGAAAATTAAGACTTTGGCGTTTTCTTCACTTTTATGCTCCAAAAACGTCCGAATTGCTTCCTTTTCCAGATTTCTCTCCCAAAGTACCTAAAATCACAAAAGGAGCAATTTAGGGTAATATTTGATCAAATAAATTCAATTCCGGGCTTAAATGACCCCCTAAAAGTGGTTCATTTTTCGCCTCATCAATGTGACTAAAATCTCTCGATCAATTCAGAATATAGAAGACACAAATATCATCTTTCTTATCTCAAACCAAACATATTGAACAAAAATAAGGAGAGACTGCAACACCGCAACAACACATGACCGAAAAAGATAACTATTGTGGCTGATGGGTGTAATTTTTGAAAGCTGAAAATTTTACTTTATGAAGAAACTAAGCTATATATGTAAACCCACTACATTACTATAACACAAACATAAGCCCAATAGATCTAAGTAAATTTTTTAGCAACCTATTATCGGATGTTTAAAGTCAATTATATTAAGAATCAATTCTCAAAAAACAAGACGTATTTTAATTTTATGAACACACTGAAAAACCAATACTGTACCCTCTTTTATGGAATTCATTAGCCGTTTTATAAGCAAATTATATTTAGGGTTTGGGGTTTGTGGTTTGGGGTTTCGAGTTTGGGGTTTCAGGTTTTGGGTTACGGGTTTTGGGTTTCGGGTTTCGGGTTTGGGGTTGGGGTTTCGGGTTTCGGTTTTCGGGGTCTCGGGTTTTGGGTTTCGGGTTTTAGGTTTTCGGTTTGGGGTTTGGGGTTTCGGGTTTTGGGTTTGAGTTTTGGGGTTTCGGGTTTTGGGTTTTGGGTTTGGGTTTGGGGTTTGGGGTTTCAGGTTTCGGGTTTCGAGTTTCGGGTTTCAGGTTTCGGGTTTCGGGTTTCGGGTTTTTGGTTTTGGGTATCGGGTTTGGGGTTTGGGATTTCGGGTTTCGGGTTTTGAGTTTCGAGTTTCGGGTTTTGGGTTTCGGGTTTCGTTTTCGGGTTTGGGGTTTGGGGTTTGGAGTTTAGGGTTTAGGGTTTACAAACATAAGCCCAATAGATCTAAATAAAATTTTAAGCAACCTATTTTCGGATGTTTAAAGTCAATTGTATTAAGAATCAATAATCAAAAAACAAGATGTATTTTAATTTTATGAACACACCGAAAAACCAATATCGTACCCTCTTTTATGGAATTCATTATCTATTTTATAAGCATTACACCGTTTAAGCAAATTATATACCTTGATAGTGATATTAATGCAACTTTTTTGCATGATGCAAATTTGTGAACTTTATACTATTTTTTTATTTTTTTTTTATTTATTTTTTTTTACTTAAAGGTAAATTTATTAAGTAAAGGGAGCCAAAACAAAAAGTACAAAGTGTTAATAAAAGACTAGGACTCTTCCCTAGCTTCAACACTTATGTACCACAAAAAAAGATGGCATAGGACATATCCCTAGCTCAAATACAAAACAAGAAATAACATCAACTAATACCAAAAAATCCCAAACAAATAGCTAGATAGCAAGATGAAAGTAATGAGTCAAAATTCAAACTGGAAACCCAAGTGTACTTCTGCATCATCAGAGATCAAAGGGACCAACCAATGACCTCCAAACTAGCACAATACACATAGGCTACAAGAAATCTAAGACTCACCACTCATCAAAGCAAAAAGAAAACCAGTCCAAGCCATCCAATATATCATAAACCACCCAGCATCCAACCAACAGAAACTCCACCAGTAAACCAGCTATCAACCAAGAAGACCAAATACACCGAACATCATATAAGCAAGGAAGTGCCAGAAAAGCTGTTTACGAGAATTTGCCTCCTTAAAAACCTTATTATGTAAAACCCAGAGGGTAAAACCATAAATAAGGACAAAAAGAGTGCAACATTCTCCCAAACCTTCCCAAAGATACCATCAATCTCCAACAGATTCCATACCCTGTTACACTCCCAAAAACCAGTTCCAGCTTGAAACTAGTTAACCCAAACACCATCTAAAGAACTAATCATTATCATAATTATCCTTTAAGATCTTTTCCACCATTCTTCTATAATAATCATTCTTAATAACCTTCAAATCCCACATATTAGCAACTTCCATAGAGTTAGAAGTGTACCTAATATTCAACCCCAGAAGCTTCATTCTAACCGTCCCAACCACAATCTTGAATAAGCAGTCCTTATCTCTAAATTCCTTCCTGAAACATCTGAAGTTTCTTTCCTGCCATAAAAAATAAACACAAGCACCCAATACTAACCTCTGGATCACACTCCAGATAGAATTAGTAGCAGGTTTATTAGAGATAAAAGAAATAATACTTGCCCAATCATTTGAGATACCCTCAAGTTTAGCCATAAGTTTACACTTTTCCCACAGTTTCTTCGAAAAAGGGCAAGAGAAGAACAGATGACTGTGAGATTCAGGTTCACGATTACACAGATGACACACCCTACTCTGAATATCCATCCACTTAGAAATTCTATCAAGAGTTTTCAACCTGCCCTTAATCGCAACCCATAGAATAAACGCGTGCCTAGGGATACACTGAGAATACCAAAAAGGTCTATACCAAATAATTTTTGGGCAATCCTCTCTCACAGCTTTCCACACCTCTTTAACGGAAAACTCCTTTTCCTTTCCATTTTTATCAATCCAAATAGCTTTATCTTCTACATCATTCCTCAACTTAGGAACCGGAATATTGGTAACTTCACTAAACCTATCATCCCAGTCAATTGGCAAATCCCATTCATTATCCTTCACCATATCCCTGATTTTAGCTTTTAAGCTCAAGTTAGCTTCTACAATAATTCTATGATTAATAAGCCTAATAAGTGGACCAGAAGGATTCCACTTATCAAACCATAAATTACAATCCAACCCATTACCAACCTTAACATATACAAACTTATTAACTTTGTCCCTAAGATCCAATAAACTATTCCAACTCCAAGAGTAACCCCTGTATATCTCCGGATCCCAAATATTTCCACCCTTTAACCAATAAATATTAACCCAACTAACCCATATAGATTTCTTTCTACAAGAAATGTTCCAAAGGTGTTTGGCCATAAGAGCAACATTCCATAGATGAGCAGATCTCAAGCCCAACCCCCCTTGACTCTTAGGTTTACAAACCTCTTTCCACGCAACACTCGCCATTCCCCTAACAGATTCCCCTCTAGTCCACAGAAATTTCTTAAGAATTCTATCAATATCATTACAAGTCTCCTTAGGTAACAAGAATAGGGAAGACCAATAGACTTGAAGTGAATTAAGAATAGAAGAAATAAGTTGTAGTCTACCAGCGAAAGAAAGTACCTTGTTTCTCCAGTCCCCAATTCTTTTCTTAATCACTTCAATTATGCACTTGCAATCATTAGCAGACAATCTTTTAGACACCAACGGTACACCCAAATATCTAATAGGCAGGACTCCTTCCTTGAACGGCATAACCAAACTAATATCAGCTTTCACAGGTTCAGCAACATTACCAAAAAAAGCCTCACTTTTCGCCAAACTTGGAAGCAAACCAGAACTTAAACAGAATTCATCCAACCCTCTTCTTAAAACTGACGCAGAAATAAGATCACCATGACAGAGCATCAACAAGTCATCCGCAAAACACAAGCTGCTAATCTTTAATTCTTTACACCCCCAGTGGTATTTAAAAAGTTTCTCAGCCCTTATTTGCCTCATAACCATCAGATTTAGCACCTCCATAACTAAAGTAAAAAGATACGGGGAAATGGGGTCCCCTTGTCTCAAACCTCTACCAGCTTTAAAGTATCCGTTAGGCTCACCATTAATACAAACAGAGAATGAAGCAGTTGTTAGACACATCATGATCCAGTGTACCATAACAGGGTGGAACCCAAAACATTTAAGAATGAATTCAAGAAACTGCCAATTAACGGTATCATACGCTTTTTGTATATCTATTTTAAAGGCACACCTACTAGACCCACTCCAAGACTTCCAATTATATCCCCTCATAAACTCTTGAGCTAAAAGTACATTATCACTAATTTGCCTCCCCGGGATAAACGCACTTTGGTTCTCACCAACCAGCTCACTTAACACACCTTTAATCCTATTAGTAATGATTTTACTAATAGTTTTATAAACCACATTACAACAACTAATAGGCCTGTAATCAGAGACATATTTGGGAGAAATGATTTTAGGGATTAAAGAGATAATGGACACGTTAACCTCTCCAAGAAGTTTTCCACTTCTGAAAAACTCTTTGATAGCCGCACAAGTATCATAACCCACCACCTTCCATGCAGCTTTGAAAAACTTAGATGTATAACCATCTGGACCTGATGCTTTGTTATCCTCAATGTCAAATAAAGCAGCCTTCACCTCCTCATCAGAAACAGGCTTGATAAGGTCAAACGCAACTTCAGCATCCAATTTTTTAGTGAATAATGTGTGAGGCTCTTCAATCGGATAAACTTCACCACAGGTACCAAAGAAACTTTTGAAATGGTTAACAAACTTGTTAACCATATCACCACCATGAAGAACATTACCATCCATGTCATGAACATCTTCAATCCTACTCTTAATAACTCTACTCTTCACCACATTATGGAAATACGCACTGTTGAAGTCCCCCTCTTTCAACCACTGAATCTTAGACTTCTGTTTCAAAAGCAATTCCTCGTCTAATAACGCTCTCTTATAGGCAGCAGCATATAACGACTCTTCTTCCCTTAAAAAGCTATTAGAAGGATCATTACCCAAAGAACTTTGAACCCTATTCAACTCTTCTTTTAACAGCTTAACCTTAACACAAACATCCCCATTTTTCTTATTAAGATCTCTCATATGTTTTTTCAAGAATTTCAACCTCTTAGTAAGAATATACATAGCATATCCTTCCACTGGGACATTCCACTTACTCTCAACAACATCCAAAAACCCCTTCTTCTCAGTTAAATAGTTCATGAATCTAAAAGCTTTATTCTTCTTACCTTCAACCTCAGGAACAACCAGAACAGTCGGGGAGTGATCAGAGATATTGAAAGGCAGAAAGTTCGAAAAAGACGCAGGATAATCATCTACAAACTTAGCATTAGCCATAACTCTATCAAGCTTTTTAAGGACACCACAACTAGGATCATTCCTTTTTTGGATCTAAGTAAAAAACAACCCAGTAATCTTGACATCTTCAATACCTAAAAAGTCTACACAATTTCTAAAATCTTGAACTCCAAAACTTTTAACCCCAATACCATTAGAATTTTCGTTATAGTCAAGAATAACATTAAAGTCGCCAAGCAAAACCCACGGACAACTACCAGCCAGACTATAGTGATCCCGAAGATTCTCCCAAAGCAACTTCCTATCCTTAACATTAGTCTCCCCGTATACAAAAGAGGCATATATCAGTTTATCATCACACAACCTTCTAACTAGAAAGTGCATCACTTGGCTATTCTGAGAGATCAGTTGGGAGCTAAAAACAGTATGATCCCACCCAACAACTATTCTACACCCCTTTTTACTATCCACAGAATTTGACACCCAAACCCAATTACCAAAAACCTCATCACATACTTTATTCACAAACTTCTTCCTTAATTGTGTTTCTATAAATACCACACATACTAATATTATTACTATAGATAAATTTCTTGACTTCATTTTGCTTCAGGGAATTACACATTCCCTGAATATTCCATGAAGCAATTTTAATCACCATATTAAACTTGGGATGAGACAGATGCCATATCACCTAGCATCTGAGAATCCACACCAACAACCACATTTGAAACCTCATCCTTAGTAATGAAATCTGCAGTACCATGGGTTTCCGCTGCAACTTCATCTTTAATACCATCCATAACATCTTCATAAAACTGGTCCTTCATCATTTTATCAACCTTATGACCCATAATGGACTCATAATGTTGGATCATTTCCCCTGTCTAATTTTCCTTGACTGCATCAGTCAATTCTTGTTCATTCAAACAGAATAAATCAACCTCTGCAATCTGTTTTAATTTCACCCATTGCATAATCTCGGACAACTTATCTCTATATATATCATCATAAACCTGTATAAAGGCTTGGTTCTGAGCAAGATCATTACCTTTCATTAATTCCACGCTTTTCTTTTCTGCTTCCTCCTTAGCAATCATCGCCACATTCCTATTTCCATAAACTATATCTTTTTGTAGTTTTGCAATCCTCCCCTTAAGTTCCCCAATTTTAGTAGCCTTTACCTTCGCAACCTGAGATTCTTCCCAAAACGATATCAAATCATCAGTCCATCTACTCTTATCATCATCGGATATCTTCATATTTAACATACAAGCCATATCAATTTTCTTCTTCATATACTCCCATTCCTGACTTCCTACTTCAATTTTATCATTAGCCAACACATCAAACTTATTACTTGTTTTAATAACTTCTTGTTCCACTTTCTTATCCTTGCCGTTTCCACTAATTCCAACATTATTCTTCTTTTTCTCATTCTCAGTCACATTTCTTTCATTCCTCATAACGTCTTCTCCATTCTTCTTCTCAACACTACCTCTAACATGAGCCTCTTTAACATTAACACCAGTATTAAATCTTTGAGCCATTCCTCTTCTTCCATTTAATCCACCTCTGCCTCTATAATTAAACCCACCCCGATAACCATAACTCTGAACACCACTAGGCCTGCTGGTACTGGCACCATTCTTATCCACTTTCCTCGTTTCATGCCATACTTCCTTCTCCTTATTCTTCTCAGTTACACTAGAAACCTTAGGCGTCTTCTCTGCTACTTCCTTAGCCAACTCCTCCTCAGTCCATACCCTAACCTTACACCCTTTATACTCGTGCCCAAACACTTTACAATGAGTACATAACGGTGGTCTCCAATCATATCTAACCCTCAAATTCATAGACTTACCCAACTTATTATAACAAATCTCTACAGACTCAGCAAGCTCCCTAGACGCATCCACCTCCACAAGTACTCTAGCAAAACTCGCTCTCCCATATGCTCTTAAACACATAGATTCTGTTATCCTATCCATAATAATAGGATTTCCAACACTACTAGCAATCCTGCTAATGCCCTCAGTATTCCACGCTTCTAACGGCACATTGTAAATCTTCACCCATATAGGAACTTTTGATGGCTCAGGTTTCACCATACACAATCCCGCTTCCCACTTCTGAAAAAAGAATGGCTTTCCATCAACTAACCACGGGCCATTCTCAAGTACATAATTCAACCTTTCATCAGATTTGAACTTAATAAAATGAAGACCACATTCATTGACTAAAATTTCATCAACATGATATGGCCTCCACATCCTTCTAAGATGCCCTGATACTTCCCTATAACTCATATTCACACCCACAAAGTAACCCACTAAAGTCATACACCAGTTCTTGCTTCCTACCTCAATAACCGGATCCATATCAACCACTTTTCTACCAAATTCATTAACCCTTAATGGAAATTCAGACAATTTATTCCCCAAACCCCCAATAGTTCCCTGAAAAGCATTAATAAAAGAAACAGTTTTCTTACCATTAACACTATCCACCATTTCAGTATCCTTTCCATTCATATTTCCACCATTGCTACCACTTTCTTTACCAACAACTTCACTTAAACTAGGCCATTTACTCCCACTATTCTCACCACTCTTACTAGTCAAATTCCCATCATTCAAAACAGTTTTGCCAACATTACTAGTGGTACCAACATTGTTCAAACCAGGGTTAAGTACAGGGTTTTCATTAAAAGGAGCAGGCATTTCATTAGGAACATTACTAGGTTTGCTAACAATGTTTTCAAAATTCTTAACCATACCATTAACCATACCATTACCCTTGTTAATAGCCACATACTTTTGAGAATTACCTTGTACACCAGCCACAGAACTAACACCAATATCACTTCCCCTAGACACATCAATACTCTTCCCATTTACAACCTTCATACCCTGACTAACCACCCCTGTATCAGATTCCATAACAACCTTCTTCAAGCTTTGAGACCCACTCTCAATCTCAACCTCAGTAACTTCCTGCTTAACCTCCAACTCCTCATCATTAGCTTCCATATCTTCAGTACCATCATCCCCATACTCTAAACCATCCATTTCTTTCATTAATTTCCTATTCCTAGCACTACCCTTCTTATAACCCTTCTTAGACACCTTAGAAATCACATTAAAACCCTTCAAAGCTATTTTAACATCACTACTTGAATTCCTAGTAGTCCTTTTGGGACGTACAACATCATTTGACTGAATTGGGGGAGGTACAAAATTAGGGTTTATGGGATCCGGTTCATTCATGGTGGGATTGATGTTTGGTGGACACGAAATCAGAAATAGAAACTACATAATCAACAATTTGAATAGCAGAAATGGATTTGGGGAAAAGGATGGATGAAATGTTATTGAAACGAGTGGATAATGGAAATAACTAAAAAATGAATGGAAATAAATGGAGAGATCCGGCTACTATTCAAATGAGATTATTATATCAAAACATAGATCATGAACAGTAGATTCATAATCAAAAAACAATAATAAAATTCAATGGTTGGATTAAAAATAGATGATGAATTACTTAATAAAATTGCTTAGGGTTTTTAGAGAGAGAAAGAAAACTTTATACTATTTTTTTTTTTTTACTTAAAGGTAAATTTATTAAGTAAAGGAAGCCAAACGGCCGAACAAGACAAAACAAGCGCAAAGCGTTAATAAAAGACTAGGACACATCCCTAGCTTCCACACTTATGCACCACAAAACAAGATGGCATAGGACATATCCCTAGCTCAATACCAAACAATAAATAACATCAACTAAAACTATAAAAATCCATACAAATAGCAGAAATAGCAAGATGAAAGTAATGAGTCAAAATTCAAACTAGAAACCCAAGTATACTTCTGCATCATCAGAGATCCAAGGGACCACCAAAGACCTCCAAACCAGCACAATACACATAGGCTACTAGAAATCTAAGACTCACCACTCATCAAAGCCAAAAACAGAAAACCAGCCCATGCCATCTAATATATCAGAAACCACCCAGCATCCCACCAATAGTAACTCCACCAGAAATCCAGCAATTCAACCAAAGACCAATTACTTCAACATCAAATAAAGCAAGGAAGTGCCAGAAAAGCTGTTTAGAAGAATTTTCCTCCTTAAAAACCTTATAATGTAAAACCCAAAGGGTAAAACCATTAATAAGGACAAAAAGAGTAAAACATTCTCCCAAACCTTCCCAAATATACCATCAATCTCCCACAAATTCCATACCCTGTTACACTCCCAAAAACCAGTTCCAGCATGAAACCAGTTAACCCAAGCACCATCCATAGCATTAATCATTATCATAATTATGCTTCGAGATCTCTTCCACCATTCTTCTATAGTATTCATCTTTAATAATCTTTAAATCCCAAATATTAGCAGCTTCAATGGAGTTAGGAGAATACCTAATATTAAGACCCAGAAGCTTTAATCTCACAGTCCCAACCACAGTCTTGAATAAATTGTCCACATCTCTAAACTCCTTCCTGAAACATCTGAAGTTTCTTTCCTGCCAAACAAAATAAACACAAGCACCCAACACTAACCTCTGGATCACACTCCAGATAGAATTAGTAGCAGGTTTATTAGAGATAAAAGAAATAATACTAGCCCAATCATTTGAGATATCCTCAAGTTTCGCCATAAGCTTACACTTTTCCCAAAGTCTCTTCGAAAACGGGCATGAGAAGAACAGATGAGTGTGAGATTCAAGTTCATGATTACATAGATGACACATCATACTCTGAACATCCACCCACTTAGAAATTCTATCAAGAGTTTTTAACCTGCCCTTAATAGCAACCCAAAGAATAAACGCGTGCCTTGGGATACATTGTGAATACCAAACATGTCTATACCACATCACTTTTGGGCCATCCTCTCTAACAGCTTTCCAAACCTCTTTAACAGAAAATTCTTTATCCTTTCCATTTTTATCAACCCAAATAACTTTATCATCCAACTCATTAATCAACTTAGGAACCGGAACATTCGTAACTTCACTAAACCTATCACTCCAATCAATAGGCCAATCCCACTCATTCTCCTTCACCATATCCCTGACTTTAGCTTTTAAACTCAAATTAGCTTCAACAATAATACTATGATTAATAAATCTAATAAGCGGACCAGAATGATGCCACTTATCAAACCATAAGTTACAATCCCTCCCATTACCAACTTTAACATACACAAAACTCTTAACTTTGTCTCTAAGATCCAATAAACTATTCCAACTCCATGAATAACCCCTATATATCTCCGGATCCCAAATATTTCCACCCTTTAACCAATAAATATTAATCCAACTAACCCATATAGATTTCTTTCTACTAGCAATGTTCCAAAGGTGTTTGGCCATAAGAGCAACATTCCACTGATGAGCAGATCTCAAGCCCAACCCCCCTTGACATTTGGGTTTACAAACCTCTTTCCACGCAACACTCGCCATTCCCCTAACCGATTCCCCTCTAGTCCACAGAAATTTCTTAAGAATTCTATCAATATCATTACAAGTCTCCTTAGGTAACATGAATAGGGAAGACCAATAGACTTGAAGTGAGTTAAGAATAGAAGAAATCAGTTGTAGTCTACCAGCGAAAGAAAGTACCTTGTTTCTCCAATCCCCAATTCTTTTCTTAATCACTTCAATTATACACTTACAATCATTAGCAGACAATCTTTTAGACACCAACGGTACACCCAAATATCTAATAGGCAAGACTCCTTCCTTGAATGGCATAACCAGACTAATATCAGCTTTCACAGGTTCTGCAACATTACCAAAAAAAGCCTCACTTTTCGCCAAACTAGGGAGCAAACCAGAACTTAGACAGAATTCATCCAACCCTCTTCTTAAAACTGACGCAGAAATAAGGTCACCATGACAAAGCATCAACAAGTCATCCGCAAAACACAAGCTGCTAATCTTTAATTCTTTACACCCCCAGTGGTATTTAAAAAGTTTTTCAGCCCTTATTTGCCTCATAACCATCAGATTTAGCACCTCCATAACTAACGTAAAAAGATACGGGGAAATGGGGTCCCCTTGTCTCAAACCTCTACCAGCTTTAAAGTATCCGTTGGGCTCACCATTAATACAAACAGAGAATGAAGCAGTTGTTAGACACACCATGATCCAGTGTACCATAACAGGGTGGAATCCAAAACATTTAAGAATGAATTCCAGAAACTGCCAATTAACGGTATCATACGCTTTTTGTATATCTATTTTAAAGGCACACCTACTAGACCCACTCCAAGACTTCCAATTATATCCCCTCATAAACTCTTGAGCTAAAAGCACATTATCACTAATTTGCCTCCCCGGGATAAACGCACTTTGGTTCTCACCAACCAGCTCACTTAACACACCTTTAATCCTATTAGTAATGATTTTACTAATAGTTTTAATCAATAATTTATAAAAATATAGCTGTAGATATTTATGTAGTCGAATATAAAAATGCGTTACAACCGCCATTTCAACCGCCAAACAAATATTGACCACAAACAAGCTAAGCAAAGCAAACTTCTTTGATATGTCATTCTTAACTGCTAAGAGTCAATCTATCAAAGCCAACAACTTGTCAATAGTCGAAGAGTTAACATATATTATGATGCACTATATAAGCAAGTCCTTACTTCTTGGTACTGGGCCTTGTTTCGAAAAATGGATACTAGATCATTTGGTGAATACTTTGAGGGCTGGGAGGTCCAGCACAGAAGCTACCTTGACAAGCTATTAGCTGCAGCTTCAGCAAGTGTTGAAGAAGAAGAAGAGTTAAGGCATTTGGTCCAACAAGTGTTGTCTCACTACCAAGAATACTATGATGAGAAAAGCAAAGCAGCTAAGTCAGATGTTTTTATCATGTTTTCACCACCTTGGTTCAGTTCTTTCGAACGTACTCTTTTATGGGCTTCTGGCTTTAAACCATCTATAGCATTTCGTTTATTAAGGCAGTCTGTTGGGAATGAGTTAACTGAAGACCAAAATGAAAAGATTTCAGCTGTGAAAGAGGAGACACGTCGTATGGAAAGAGAGATATCAGCCGCCTTGGCTAGTGTGCAAGAGAGTGTGGCGGCGCCTCCTTTTTGTGGGCTGATCAAACATGAAGCCATTTTGATTGATGGAGAAGTGTCTGATATGGAAAATGCAGTTAAACAACTGAAGGCGGCTATGCTCTCAGTCATGAGAGATGCTGACTATCTCCGGCAGCAAACTGCCGGAGAAGTCCTGGAGGTTTTAACTCCAGTTCAAAAATGTGAACTAATTACAATTTTTGTAATATACATACCATTTTGTGAACTTTATACATTTTTTGCAAAAATTAATTTTACTTAAGTTTTACACAATGTTTAAGTATATTATACTACTTGTGTGTCTTTTATTCACATTATTTTGAATTTATACCCATTATTGAAGTGTGCATTATTTAACTAAGTTATTTTCAAGTTTCGTACTCATGTACTTAGTTTTCAAAATTGAGGTTTACTTGAGCAATTATGATATATGTGACTAAACTCTGTCGATCAATTCCGAATATAGAAGATACAAATATCATTTTTCTTATCTCAAACCAAACATATTAAACAAAACTAAGGACAGACCGCAACACCACAACAACACATGACCGAAAAAGACAACTATTGTGGCTCACGGGTGTCATTTTTGAAGGTTGAAAATTTTACTTCATGAAGAAACAAAGCTACATATGTAAACCCACTACATTACTATAATACAAACATAAGCCCAATAGATTTAAGAAAATTTTTTAGCAACCTTTTCTCGGATGTTTAAAGTCAATTATATTAAGAATCAATTCTCAAAAAAGCAAGATGTATTTTAATTTTATGAAGACACTAAAAAACCAATATTGTACCCTCTCTTATGCAATTCATTAGACGTTTTATAAGCATCACACCATTAAAGCAAATTATATACCTTGATAGTGATATTAATGCAACTTTTTTGCATGTACGCAAATTAGTGAACTTTATACTATTTTTTAAAATACATACCATTTTTGTCAACTTTATACATTTAAAAAAAAATTAATTTTATTTAACTTTTGCACAATGTTTATCTATATTATACTACTTTTGTGACTTTTTTCACATTAGTTTGAATTTATGCCCATTATTGAAGTGTGCAATATTTAAGTGAGTTATTTTCAAGTTTCGTACTCATGTACCTAGTTTTCAAAATTGAGGTTTACTTTAGCAATTATGATATATGTGACTAAAATCTCTCGATCAATTCCGAATATAGAAGACATGCACAAATATTATCTTTCTTATCTCAAACCAAACATATTAAACAAAAATAAGGAGTGACTGCAACACCGCAACAACACATGACCGAGAAAGAGAACTATTATGGCTCACGGGTGTCATTTTTAAAGGTTGAAAAATTTAACATGAAGAAACTAAGCTATATATCTAAACCCACTACATTACTATAATACAAACATAAGCCCAATAGATCTAATTAAATTTTTTAGCAACCTATTATCGGATGTTTAAAGTCAATTGTATTAAGAATCAATTAATACTCAAAAAACAAGATGTATTTTAATTTTATGAACACACCAAAAAACCAATAATGAACCCTTTTTTATAGAATTCATTAGCCGTTTTATAAGCATTACACCGTTTAAGGAAATTATATAACTTGATAGTGATATTAATGCAAATTTCTTGCATGTATGCAAATTAGTGAACTTTATACTATTTTTCTAATATACATATCATTTTTGTGAACTTTATACATTTTTTGCAAAAATTAATTTTAGTTAACTTTTACACAATGTTTATGTATATTATACTACTTTTGTAACTTTTATTCACATTATTTTGAATTTATACCCATTATTGAAGTGTGCATTATTTAAGTGAGTTATTTTCAAGGTTCATACTTGTGTACTAGTTTTCAAAATTTAGGTTTACTTTAGCAATTATGATATATGTGACTAAAATCCCTCGATCAATTCCGAATATAGAAGATACAAATATCATCTTTCTTATCTCAAACTAAACATATTAAACAAAAATAAGGAGAGGCTGCAACACCGCAACAACACATGAGCGAAAAAGATAACTATTGTGCCTCACGGGTGTCATTTTTGAAGGTTGAAATTTTTACTTCATGAAGAAACTAAGCTATATATGTAAACCCACTACATTTCTATAACACAAACATAAGCCCAATAGATCTATGTAAATTTTTTAGCAACCTATTATCGGATGTTTAAAGTCAATTATACTAAGAATCAAATCTCAAAAAATAAGATGTATTTTAATTTTATGAACACAACGAAAATCCAATACTGTATTATACCGTTTAAGCAAATTATAAGCATTACACCGTTTAAGCAAATTATATTTAGGGTTTGGGGTTGGTGTTTCGGGTTTTGGGTTTGGGATTTTATGTTTCGGGTTATAGGTTTTGGGTTTCGGGTTTAAGGTTTGGGTTTCGGGGTCTCGGGTTTCAGGTTTTGGGTTTCAGGTTTCGGGTTTCGGATTTTGGGTTTGGGGTGTTATTGGGTTTGGGGTTTGGGATTTCGGGTTTGGTGTTTGGGGTTTTGGTTTCGGGGTTTGGGATTTGTGGTTTGGGGATTCGGGTTTCTGGTTTGGGGTTTGGGGTTTCTGGTTTCTGGTTTCGGGTTTGGGTTTTGGGATTTCGGGTTTCAAGTTTTGGGGTTGGGGTTTGGGGTTTGCGGTCTCGGGTTTCGAGTTTCGCATTACGGGTTTCGATTTTCGGGTTTGCTATTTCGGGTTTGGGGTTTCAGGTTTCAAGTTTGGGGTTTCAGGTTTGGGGTTTGGGGCTTCACGTATATAGCATTAAAATACTTGTATAATTGTAATAAACTATTACACATTACAGAGTATGTGATACTCAACCCTTAAACGTAAAAACCTCATCTAAGATGTCATTAAGTACTTATAAAATGACAATATTACAAAAACATAGTATAATTTCGAAGCAAGTAAACGCCCCCTCAAATGTCATTGAACACATTTTTAGTGATACATTTAGGGGGCGTTTTCGAAGTTTTAATTTCTGTAGTATTTGGTGTTTATGCTTGAAGGTTTAGCCTTTAATATACCCAAATGTAGTGTGATAATCATTTTAGGTGCATAATACCAACCATTCTTAAAAGATTTAGTTATCTATGAGCGTATATATAACATTAAAATACTTGTATAAATGTAATAACCTATTACACATCACAAAGTACGTGATACTCAACCCTTAAACAAGAAAACCTCATCTAAGATGTTATTAAGTACTTATAGAATGACAATCTTACAAAAATATAGTATAATTTCGATGCTAGTAAAATGCCCCTTCAAATGTCATTAAACACATTTTTGGGTATACATTTAGGGGGCGTTTTCAAAGTTGTAATTTTTGTAGTATCTGGTGTTTATGCTTTATGGTTTAGCCTTTAATATACCCAAATATAGTGTAATAATCGTTTTAGGGGCATAACACCAACCGTTTTTAAAAGAGTTATCATCTATGAGCACGTATATAGCATTAAAATATTGGTATAAATGAAATAAACTATTACGTGATGCTGAACCCTTAAACGTGAAAACCTCATCTAAGATGTTATTCACTACTTATAGAATGACAATCTTACAAAAATATAGTATAATTTTGATGCTAGTAAACGCCCCCTCAAATGTCATTGAACACGTTTTTAGCTATGCATTTAGGGGGCGTTTTCGAAGTTGTAATTTCTATAGTATTTGGTGTTTATGCTTTAAGGTTTAGCCTTTGACATACCCAAATATAGTTTTATAATCATTTTAGGGGCATAACACCAACCGTTCTGAAAAGATTAAGTCATCTATTAGCGTATATATAACATTAATATACTTGTATAAATGTAATAACTTATTACACATCACAAAGTACGTGATACTCAACCCTTAAATGTGAAAACCTCATATAAGATGTTATTAAGGGTGCGTTTGGTATGCTGCGAGGAATGACAATGGGTATGAGTTTGATAGTAGTGGTGGGTCCCTCAACTATGAAAGATCCATTCCCCCCTATAGAGTTGTATATGGAGTATGGAATATATTAGACTTTCATAGTCATAGTTGTGGGCCCAGCATTCTAAACAAACACAAACTATCACTTTCATAGTGATAGTTTGATTCCCATAGGTGGAAACCAAACGCACCCTAAGTACTTATAGTATGACAATCTTACAAAAATATAGTAGAATTTCGATGCTAGTAAACACCCCCTCAAATGTCATTGAACATGTTTTTAGCTATACATTTATGGGGCGTTTTCGATGTTGTCATTTCTGTAGTATTTGTTGTTTATGCTTTAAGGTTTAGACTTTAATATACCTAAATTTAGTGTTATAATCATTTTAGGGGCATAACACCAAGCGTTTTTTTAAAGATTTAGTCATCTATGAGCACGAATATAGCATTAAAATACTTGTATAATTGTAATAAACTACTACACATTACAAAGTACGTGATACTCAACCATTAAACATGAAAACCTCATCTAAGATGTTATTAAGTACTTATAGAATGACTATCTTTAAAAAATATAGTATAATTTCGAAGCTAGTAAACGCCCCCTCAAATGTCATTGAACACATTTTTAGCTATACATTTAGGGGGCTTTTTCAAAGTTTTAATTTCTGTAGTATTTTGTGTTTATACTTTATGGTTTAGCCATTAATATACCCAAATGTAGTGTGATAATCATTTTAGGTGCATAATACCAACCATTCTTAAAAGATTTAGTTATCTATGAGCGTATATATAACATTAAAATACTTGTATAAATGTAATAACCTATTACACATCACAAAGTAAGTGATACTCAACCCTTAAACAAGAAACCTCATCTAAGATGTTATCAAGTACTTATAGAATGACAATCTTAAAAAAATATTGTATAATTTTGATGCTAGTAAAATGCCCCCTCAAATGTCATTAAACACATTTTTGGCTATACATTTAGGGGGCATTTTCAAAGTTGTAATTTTTGTAGTATCTGGTGTTTATGCTTTATGGTTTAGCCTTTAATATACCCAAATATAGTGTAATAATCCTTTTAGGGGCATAACACCAACCATTTTTAAAAGATTTATCATCTATGAGCACGTATATAGCATTAAAATATTGGTATAAATGAAATAAACTATTACACATCACAAAGTACGTGATGCTGAACCCTTAAACGTGAAAACCTAATCTAAGATGTTATTAACTACTTATATAATGGCAATCTTACAAAACTATAGTATAATTTTGATGCTAGTAAACGCCCCCTCAAATGTCATTGAACACGTTTTTAGCTATGCATTTAGGGGGCGTTTTCGAAGTTGTAATTTCTATAGTATTTGGTGTTTATGCTTTAAGGTTTAGCCTTTGATATACCCAAATATTGTTTTATAATCATTTTAGGGGCATAACACCAACCGTTCTTAAAAGATTAAGTCATCTATGAGCGTATATATAACATTAATATACTTGTATAAATGTAAAAACTTATTGCACATCACAAAGTACGTGATACTCAACCCTTAAATGTGAAAACCTCATATAAGATGTTATTAAGTACTTATTGTATGACAATCTTAAAAAAATATAGTAAAATTTCGATGCTAGTAAACGCCCCCTCAAATGTCATTGAACGTGTTTTTAGCTATACATTTAGGGGGCGTTTTCAATGTTGTCATTTCTGTAGTATTTGTTGTTTATGATTTAAGGTTTAGCCTTTAATATACCTAAATTTAGTGTTATAATCATTTTAGGGGCATAACACCAAACGTTTTTTTAAGGATTTAGTCATCTATGAGCACGAATATAACATTAAAATACTTGTATAATTGTAATAAACTACTACACATTACAAAGTACGTGATACTCAACCATTAAACATGAAAACCTCATCTAAGATGTTATTAAGTACTTATAGAATGACTATCTTTCAAAAATATAGTATAATTTCGAAGCTAGTAAATGCCCCCTCAAATGTCATTGAACACATTTTTAGCTATACATTTAGGGGGCGTTTTAAAAGTTTTAATTTCTGTAGTATTTGGTGTTTATGCTTTAAGTTTTAACCTTTAATATACCCAAATATAGTGTAATAATCGTTTTAGGGGCATAACACCAACCGTTTTTAAAAGATTTATCATCTATGAGCACGTATATTGCATTAAAATATTGGTATAAATGTAATAAACTATTACACATCACAAAGTACGTGATGCTGAACCCTTAAACGTGAAAACCTTATCTAAGATGTTATTAACTACTTATAGAATGACAATCTTACAAAAATATAGTTTAATTTCGATGCTAGTAAAATGCCCCCTCAAATGTCATTAAACACATTTTTGGCTATACATTTAGGGGGCGTTTTCAAAGTTGTAATTTTTGTAGTATCTGGTGTTTATGCTTTATGGTTTAGCCTTTAATATACCCAAATATAGTGTAATAATCGTTTTAGGGGCATAACACCAACCGTTTTTAAAAGATTTATCATCTATGATTACGTAAATAGCATTAAAATATTGGTATAAATGTAATAAACTGTTACACATCACAAAGTACGTGATGCTGAACCCTTAAACGTGAAAACCTCATATAAGATATTATTAACTACTTATAGAATGACAATCTTACAAAAATATAGTATAATTTTGATGCTAGCAAACGCCCCCTCAAATGTCATTGAACACGTTTTTTGCTATGCATTTAGGGGGCGTTTTCGAAGTTGTAATTTCTATAGTATTTGGTGTTAATGCTTTAAGGTTTAGCCTTTGATATACCCAAATATAGTTTTATAATCATTTTAGGGGCATAACACCAACCGTTCTCAAAAGATTTAGTCATCTATGAGCGTATATATAATATTAATATACTTGTATAACTGTAATAACTTATTACACATCACAAAGTACGTGATACTCAACCCTTAAATGTGAAAACCTCATATAAGATGTTATTAAGTACTAATAGTATGACAATCTTACAAAAATATAGTAAAATTTCGATGCTAGTAAACGCCCCCTCAAATGTCATTGAACATGTTTTTAGCTATACATTTAGGGGGCATTTTCGATGTTGTCATTTCTGTAGTATTAGTTGTTTATGCTTTAAGGTTTAGCCTTTAATATACCTAAATTTAGTGTTATAATCATTTTAGGGGCATAACACCAAGCGTTTTTTTAAAGATTTAGTCATCTATGAGCACGAATATAGCATTAAAATACTTTTATAATTGTAATAAACTACTACACATTACAAAGTACGTGATACTCAACCATTAAACATGAAAACCTCATCTAAGATGTTATTAACTACTTATAGAATGACAATCTTACAAAACTATAGTATAATTTTGATGCTAGTAAACGCCCCCTCAAATGTCATTGAACACGTTTTTAGCTATGAATTTAGGGGGCGTTTTCGAAATTGTAATTTCTATAGTATTTGGTGTTTATGCTTTAAGGTTTAGCCTTTGATGTACCCAAATATAATTTTATAATCATTTTAGGGGCATAACACCAACCATTCTTAAAAGAGTTAGTTATCTATGAGCGTATATATAACATTAAAATACTTGTATAAATGTAATAACCTATTACACATCACAAAGTACGTGATACTCAACCCTTAAACATGAAAACCTCATCTAAGATATTATTAAGTACTTATAGAATGACAATCTTACAAAAATATAGTTTAATTTCGATGCTAGTAAAACGCCCCCTCAAATGTAATTAAACACATTTTTAGCTATATATTTAGGGGGCATTTTGAAAGTTGTAATTTCTGTATTATCGGGTGTTTATGCTTTATGGTTTAGCCTTTAATATACCCAAATACAGTGTAATAATTGTTTTAGGGGCATAACACCAACCGTTTTTAAAAGATTTAGTCATCTATGAGCACGTGTATAGCATTAAAATATTGGTATAAATGTAATAAACTATTACGAATCACAAAGTACGTGATACTCAACCCTTAAACGTGAAAACCTCATATAAGATGTTATTATGTTTAAGGGTTGAGTATTTCGTACTTTGTAATATTATTATGCTCATAGATGACTAAATTTTTAAAAAACGGTTGGTGTTATGCCCCTAAAATGATTATAACACTAAATTTAGGTATATTAAAGGCTAAACCTTAAAGCATAAACAACAAATACTATAAAAATTACAACATCGAAAACGCCCCCTAAATGTATAGCTAAAAACATGTTCAATGACATTTGAGGGGGCGTTTACTAGCATCGAAATTTTACTATATTTTTGTAAGATTGTCATACTATAAGTACTTAGTAACATCTTATATGAGGTTTTCACATTTAAGGGTTGAGTATCAAGTACCTTTTTTTTCTTTACAAAGGTAAAATATATTAAATAAAATGAAAAGGTTATTTACAAGACATAGCACAAGAGGATGAGACTGCTAGGATAACCCCTAACAAGTCCATCTCTTGCCTAGGAAACAAAAGACTACAGATTAGAATAATCCCCAAATCAAATACAAAAAACAGCAAATGACAAAAAGAAACAATAACCAAAAACAGAAAATAATAACAACCAAGGCAATCCCCAAACACAATCATAGCAGGAAGACAAGCTTGATCTAAAGCCATCATCATACTATGAACACATGGAAAAATAAAAAGGGACCAACCAATGTACCTCCAAACATCACCATATGAAGATAACTCATAGAAAGCTAAATTGCTAAGACTAAAGAAAAGGGAGTTACCATACAGAACTGAG